>JBBYHM010400533.1:0-11929 GCA_038381775.1 Adansonia rubrostipa | reverse complement strand
GCTGGGCATAGATTTTGAAAGGTTTCATTAAGAACAAAAACTTCTGAGCACTTTGAATATCACTATCGAAAACTTTGAAGGGACGCCACTGTCGACTGACTACCATTCTGGCCAACTACATCGAGCATAGATTTTAAAAGGTTTCATTAAAAATGAAAACTTTTGAATGCTTTAAATATCACTATTGAAGATTTTGAAGGGATGTCACTCTCGACTGACTACCTTTCTGGCCAACTACATCGACCATAGATTTTGAAAGGTTTCATTAAGAATGAAAACTTTTGAGTGCTTCGAATATCACTATCGAAGACTTTAAAGGGATGCCACTGTTGATTGACTACTGTTTCAGCCAGCTACGTTAGGCATAGATTTTGAAAGGTTTCATTAAAAATAAAAACTTCTGAGTACTTCGAATATCACTGTCGAAGACTTTGAAGAGAGGCCATTATTGACTGACTACCATTTCGGCCAGCTACGTCGGGCATAGATTTTGAAAGGTTTCATTAAAAATGAAAAAATTTGAATGCTTCAAATATCACTATCGAAGATTTTTATTTTAGCCTTTTTCACACACCTTACAATAGGATCACGTGAGAAAGTGATAGATTTCTTCAGAGCATCATTCAACCTTTCTTGAAAAGTCATCAAATATGAAATTAGTGTTCGTCAATTCAAAGATATAATTTATACAATTGGATAAATATCATGTTCAAGGCATATTCGCAAACTTTTATTGAAATAATGAAAAGTATCATATTTCATCAAAATTCTAGGATTTATGGAATGAGATCACCTTCTCATTCTAACTTGGGGAAAAATTCTATTCGATCAAAATTTATGAAAATCCAAAAATAATCTCAACCATGGATTTTCCAACATCAAGTGTAATGGATGTTCTATATTCATCATGATGTTAAAACTTTCTTGTGATTGATGATCACCATTTGGAACTTCTTTGAATAAGATGATAAAATGAATTTAAAGGGACAATTGGGGTGGGATTGCTAAAATATTTCTTTAAGAAATTGATATGACAAAGTCAAGGTTTATCAAGATCAAATTCAGATGAAAGTTTGTTTCGTAGGAGTTCCTTAAAAGACAAATAATCAAGTTATCACATTCTTTTAATTATCAAGTACAATAGCCCGAAGGTGTTAAATTAATACTGGTAAACACCAAGACTCAAAGGATTGATCTGAAAGGATTTTGGTAAGCATCAATTCTCAAGGTTAGGTACAAATTTCTAAAAGGTTATTTGGAAAGAAATCAATGGCAGGGCATTTGACTAAACTTGTTGTTGAGGTCATGAAAGTTTTAAAAGTTTGAGTTCATTTTTGAATTAGAATGATGGGTTCTCTCTAATTGGTGACTATCTTTATTGATTTAGGGACAATTCTTAGGCTTTTAAGCCTGCCCCATCATATTATTAAAGACTAAAAAATCATTCAAAAAGATAAAATTTTAAAGAGCTTCTTACGAATAGCCCGATAACCCAGATAGCTATGTCTGATCAAAATGGACTTTGTTAGATACATAATGTAGGCCATGGTTCAGGGTTTACAAAGAAAAGGATAAATAGGACCAAATAAAGTGTTTAAGGGTAATTGAATCAAGGATCAGTTTTTTTTCCAAAAGGGTTGATTTTGGCATGCCTTTCAAGATAAACAAATCTTTTTTCTTCAGCAACTTTTGTTTTCTTCATTTTTCTTTATTTCTCATTTTTCTTTCTTCAAAACTTTCATCGTTCTTTATTTTGAAAGAAATTAAAATTTTTTTCATTCTTCACTTGGAATATTTGAACTTGAAATTCAAACTTTCTTCTTTCTTCAAAATTTACTTCATGACGTCTAATTTGTTCTTCTCGTAACTTTATAATGGAATTTGCCCCTTCTAATCTTAAAGCGTTACTTCACTTGCCCCCTAGTGTGGAGGATGATCCATGATTAGGGTTTAAAGAAAGAAAACAATCAAGCTTAAAGGGGACTAGAAAAGGAATAATTTTTTATATTTAAGAAAAAATAGAGAAAAAAGGCCATTTTTCATTTTAAACATAACCATTTGAACTGGTCAAGCATTTCACTAGAAAAAAAGATTATTTTTTTAAGTCATTTTGAATACTTCAATAGCATGATGTTGCACTCAATAAAGGCTTAAGATATGCCCTTCAATATGATTGGCTTCATAGCCTCCCACAACTGGTTGAGCCTTTAAGAAAGAAAATCAGATTGGCTTGGAAAAAATCTTGGATCTCATATCTTATGTATCAAAAATTGGTTTGAAAAGGTTTTGTTCAAAAGGAAAAAATGATTTTGGCTTATGTTCATTCTTATTCTTCCTGAATTAAGGATTTGGAATAGTGTCATGAAAATTATGGCAAAAGATTATCAAAATAAGGGAAATCTCGAAATTACTATCATTATTTTAACATATGTCAAACTACCGATATCTAAATATTTTAGGAACATAACATATTTGTTCAACCTTCAAGGAATCCATAGAAAAGAACATTTGGGTGTGGTTCCATCAAACTTAAAATTTGTGCTTGCATTTTTCTTATTTTTGTATGGTATCTTCCATTTATTGATTTGTTATTGCACCTTAAAATATAAAAAACTTAAATCAGTTTGCATGAATATGGATGTGTCTTGATAATATTAATCTTTATTGACACCCTAGTATGATTGTCAATGAATGGAAAAAATTACATAAAAAATTGAATAAATGAATGAAAGAATGCCGAATCAATGAGTGAATAAATAATGGAGTAAAGGGAGCAGCATTTAATGAAATAGATTGGATGTCACAAAATTAACTAAGAACTAGATATAAAGATTATTGTAGAGGCAGGAATCCAAAAAAAATTCAAGTATTGTTTCATGGACCATAATTCTCTAACTTATCCATTGACTATAGGATACATAGCTATATTTACAAGATTCAAAAGCAAAGTAACAAAAAGAATTAATCTCGCAAGCACTACATTTTCCTAACTATGTTAGTGTTTCTAAGGGATTTTTGCAAACCTACTAATTCATTTTTTTAATCATTTTTTAACCCTTATATTTACAAAATTGCAAGTAACCCCAAAAATTATCTTTGAAGTCATTTCATTGCCTTTGTATTCTAATACTTCCAATAACGTGATCTTTTTCTTTTTTTTTTCTTTTTTTATCCCATATAAATCCTCAACCATTTTTATCAGTCTATTAAGTAGATTTTCCATTCCCTGAACTTCATTATCGAACTCTTTTTAGATGAACTCTGACATGCGAACCCTTGCCTCTAAATCATCACCCATGTCTTGATCCTTAAAATACAATAAATGAAATGGATTAGTACATTACAAAAATTATGAATGCATGAACATATAAGAATGTGAACTTTGTAGATGCCTGAATGAACTTACAAGTTCCATGGAATATGGATATCATGCCAAAGACTAAGAAAAATCCTTCATAATTTAACAAATTAATGTGAGAAACAAAATGTATCATAATAACACAACATACATGCGTCAATATCAAGAAAATCAAATTATAAGAGTATAAGGTTAGAAGCGTTCCCCCCTGTGTAGCTAATTTGGTATCCTCTAGAACTGGGTATGGCTCTAACTAGGTAAGGCCCTTACGATTCATTACATGAGGTTTGGGTTAGACATCTAAATAGGTTCTCGAATTGTTCCTCGAGTCCGAAAAGAACTGATAAATTACCCTAATCCTTACCCATCGTAAGTTTATGTCAAAAAGGGTTCATTCAAGTAGGAGTATCTTCCACGCCCATAACGAGGCTAATACCTCGGATAGGCATAGGAATAGAAATTTACACCTGGTAGGCTTTTCATTGGCCCAGACAAAGGCTAACACCTCAAAAGGCAGAGCTACTTTGACCTCTTCTAAGATATTGGGTACATATGCCCCTTTCATTAGATGGAAGAGAATCTAATGCATTTGCATGTGCATAGTGTGTGCGAGGGAACAACTTACCTTTTATAACTTGACACTTTCAAAAATAATAAAAACCCCTATCCTAAATTCCCTTAGAAATAATGCTGCAAAGGGAGCAAGAGTGTTAGTGAAAAATATGAACAACATATATCGAAATATCCATATAAATCAAAAAATTTTGAAAATATTGAGAATTATAGTTAAATACAGGTTGAAACCAAATTAATCAAAATATTGTTAACATGTAATTAATTTTAGGCCTGACTCTCTAACCTATCCCTAGTGGAGTCGCCAAGCTGTCGCGACGTGGCCCTAATACGAATCCTGACCAACCCGACTTAAAATGGCGAACGTATCCATTGCTTCTGTATAAATATCTATATATAATTATTTCCTTCTATATCTAGGGGCCTATATCATGATTATTATACTTTATTTTTCATACCTGGGGACTGAGTTGTTGAGATAAATCGCTCACCCGACTTCTCTGAATTATCATTACGAAACGACCACTTTTTTTCGAGTCGCCACCAATCTGTTTTGGCCAGGTGAGATTGGACATCTGCCGTAGTTTATATTTTAAGGATTACGAAACCCATAAAAACAAACTCTGAGGTCTGCACTCATACCAGAGATCGCTTGAAAGGGTCCAAGAGTCGATTACAATCACAAGTAAGGATCGACCTTCTCGTGATGCCCGATAATCGATACCTTATAAATCATATGTTAAAATAAATTTAATTTTTATTCGATTTCAATATTCGATATTTAACTATAATTCTCGTAATATTTTTTTAAACAAATGTATTATTTCGAGGAAAGTCGAGTTTTATTACATTTTGAAATCACAAAATTATTCATACCCTGTCGAGGAACTAAGTGGACACGAATTTTCTATCGTATCCCAGTAGAGAACCATGCGAAATACGAAAGGTTTTATTTTTTTCTTTATGAAATCGAGAAATCTCGACTTCCTATTTGAAAAGGGTATCTCGCTATTAAAATAATCCATAAAGTTCTTCACATATTCTGGTAGGAATCCTACGTATTAACTTAATTAGGAAACATTAACTATTTATAAAAATCATTTTATTACTAAAAATGCAAACTTTTGACCTAGAAATGACCTGATATGATGAACCTATTCTTAATGTGTACTTTTAAGATGAAAGTATTTTAATAATCACATAAGACTTAGTTTTAATGTAAAATTACTAAAATGCCCTTGTGGTATACCTTCGACATGAAAGTATCACGGTAACCTTAAATGACATGAAAATGATTATGGAAGGTTGAACCTATCACAAATGCACATCTTTAGCATAAAAGCACTCCGATGACTACCTAAGACTAATTTCTAGTGAAATTACTAAAATGCTCTTAAAGTATACCTTCGACGTGAAAGTATCCCGGTAATCCTAAAGGACATGAAAATGATTGTGAAAGGTTGAACCTATCCTAAATGCACATCATTGGCATGAAAGTATCCCGATGACTACCTATGACTCGGTTCTAGCAAAATTACCAAAATGCCTCTAATGTATACCATCAATGTGAAAGTATCCTGGTAATCCTAAAGGACATGAAAATGATTGTGGAAGGTTAAACCTATCCTAAATGCACATCTTTGGCATAAAAGTATCCCAATGACTACTTAGGACTCGATTCTAACAAAATTACTAGAATGCCCTTAAGGTATACCCTCGACATGAGAATATCTCGATAACCCTAAAGGACATGAAAATGACCTTGGAAAACTAATCCAATCCTAAATATTTACCTTTGGCGTAAAAACCTCCCAGTAAGAAAAATTACCAAAATGCCTCTAGGCTATACCTTCAACATAAAAGTATCCCGATAACCCTAATGGACCTTAAAATAACCTTGGAAAACTAATCCAATCCTAAATATTCACTTTTGGTGTAAAAGCATCCCGATGAGCAAAATTACCAAAATACCTTTAAGGTATACCTTTGACGTAAAAGTATCCTTGTAACCCTAATGGACTTAAAATGACCTTGGAAAACTAATCCAATCCTAAATATTCACCTTTGGCATAAAAGCATCCCCATGAGCAAAAGTACCAAAATGCCCTTAGGGTATACCTTCGACTTAAAAGTATCTCAGTAACCTTAATGGACCTTAAAATGACCTTAAAAGGCTAAACCAATCTTAAAATATTCACCTTTGGCATAAAAGCGTCCTTGTGAGCAAAAATACCAAAATGCTTTTAGGGTATACCTTCGACATGAAATTACCCCGGTAACCCTAATGGACCTTAAAATGACCTTGGAAAACTAATCCAATCCTAAATATTCATTGATGGCGTAAAAGCATCCCGATTAGAAAAATTACCAAAATGCCCTTAAGGTATACCTTCGACGTGAAAGTATCTCGGTAACCCTAATGGGCACTAAAATGATGAAAAGTAGATGAATATAGTCTAAATGGAATAGCTAAAATTTTAAGTTTAACTTAAAATGCAAAGTTTGCAATCAAGTCCCTAAATTTTTAAAAATTACATTTCGTATCCTTTGGAAGACTGAACAAATACGAAAAGTTTAAAAATTTTCTATATCCCTACGGAAGGCCATAGAAATAAGAGAAATCTTAAAAACTAGTGAACATGTTCATTCTACCCCCAAATATGAACATTTGATATTTAATCCCTAAGCGTTATAAAATTTTCATTTTAGCGCCCACATAATAAGATAACCTAAAAAAATCATAAAAATCACTTGCAAATATATTTCAAAAATACAGCAAAATACCAACAAAGATTCAGCGAAACACCTTGGCCTTAAAAATATATATATCTAGAATTTACAAAATGACCCCTTAACTTTGTAAAATTATATTTCAACCCCTATATAATAAAATATCATACAACAACACCAACAAGTCATCAAATCAGCAAAGAATCAAAAAGAAAACATGGCAAAAATATGTGCAAAGGTTCGGCCAAACACATTTAGCCATAAAGCATAATTTTTTAATATATTGCAATCTAGTCCTTAAACTTTCTAAAATTGCAAAATGACCCCTAAAGTGTTAAAAATGCCTAAATCATGTTTATAAACACATAAATCAAAATTCGTAAGGCCCATAAAGCCTTCGACCAAACCAAGAATTGCATAAAAGAGTTTCTACAATTTTGCAATTTAGCCCATATGTTTACTAATATTATAAAATAACCTAAAAAATTAAAAAAATTAAGAAAACGTAAAATCATAACAAGAACAAGCACAAAATCATCAACCATAAAGCTTATTGGATTCGGCCAAATTAAAAAAATTAAATATAAATATGTTTTGATGCACAAAATCATGAAAATAGAAATAAACATAATATAAATTAATATTACCAAGTTTAAATAAAAAAATAAGGATGCCAACCTATTTAATCATATATTAACATGAAAACATTAAGATAAGAACAACGTAAATAGTAACAAATATATGATAAGATCAAAATCTCAACAACAAACAATATATTTTATAAAAAAAATCAATAAGTAGCTAAAAAAACAAGGACAACAACTAATATCTCATATATATATATTCACCATGTTTAGCCTTTCAACATGGATGAGAACCCATGAGCCTTAACATAGTTTTTGAATCATAAATAAAAAAAGAAATGAATGAAGATGAAGAAAAACTAAGGGATTAAACAATATGCCTTGAATAAATTGAAAACTAAAATAAACTATATTTTTTTGGTGATTTTTTTCAAGCAAGAAACCAAAAAAGCTCTCTTCTTGAACAATTCTCCCCTATTTATACGGGGGAGAATCGGCCAAGAAGGAATCAAATCCTTCTTGGCTTATTTGGCCATTACAAATTTCTTCCTTTTTTAATTAATTATTTTATTCATTAAATTGCATCAAAAGATGGAGTGCATTAAATTGACATGAAATTAGTGGGCATTTACAAATATTTTGACATGATTATTTTGATAATATCAAGTAATAGATAATTAGGAACCAACTAAATTGGTTAAGGGAAAAGTTGAAAATTGACTAGACTAGTTTTCATGAAATTAGTAGAAAATAACTAATAACTAAAATAATATTAAAATGATAATAATAAAATAATAATTAATAATTATAAATAAAATTTGAAAATGAAATAATGAAAAAAATTAATTGGAACTCCAAATCGTAAAATTATACGGGAAAAATATTTTTGGACAAAATTTGACATATACAAAAAAATTTAAAACTCATCAAATTAATTAAATTTTAAAAAACTAATTTAATATCAATTTAATAAGAATATTTGATGAATTTTAAGAGTTAATAAACTCGAAATAGTCCCCCTAAAAAATTTACGGAGTAAAAAACTCTGTATCTTAGAAACGGTGAAAATTTAGAGAACAAATATAAAACTCAAAAAATAAAATTGGTTTTTCAAAACTGATTTACCAACAATTAAAAAATAATATTTAAAGAATTTTAAAAATTATAAACTCAGAAAAATCTTATCGAAAAAGATTTACGGAGTAAAAAACTCCGTATCTCAATAATAAAAAAAAAAGTTCTAAAACTCATAAAATAAGTTTAAATTTTCAAAACTAATTTAATAGGAATTAAACCATAATATTTGAAGAATTTTCAAAATTATAAAATCATAAAAATCTTCCTACAAAAATTTACGGAGTGAAAAACTCCGTATTTCGATAACAAAAAAAATTTTGAAACTCATAAAATAATTTGAATTTTGAAAAACTGAAGTAATAAGAGTTACATGATACTATTTAAAGAATTTTAAAAATTATAAACTGAGAAAAATCTGTCCAAAAAAATTGAAGGGAGTGAGAAACTCCGTATTTTAGAAACGAAAAAATTTTGAAAGAAAATGCAAAACCCATAAAATAAAATGAATTTTTGAAAACTGATTTAATATGGTTTAAACAATAATAGTTGAAGAATTTTAAAAATTATAAACTCAAAAAATCTTGCTAAAAAAATTTACAGAATAGAAAATTCTATGTTTTGGAAATAGAAAAAAATCCTAAAACTTATAACAAATAAATGAAAATTGAAAAACTAATTTAATGGTGATTAAATTTGAATATTTAAAGAATTTTGAGATCCAAACTTGAGAAATTTTCATAAAAAATTTTATAAATAAAGGAAAACTCGTATTCTAAAACCAAGAAAATTTTTCAAAAAAATATATGGACACTTATATAAAATGAATTAAATGAAACATATTACTCAAAATACTAGTTTACGAAGTGGTAAAGATGGAATCCTCAAACCAAAATAATTTCACCGAAAAAAATTTCACAAGCATGATACTCACAGTACTATAAGAAATTCAAATAAATTACTAAAATGATCAACTTGACGCCTTATGGTATAAAATGTCAAAACGAATTTTTCTTGATTATTTTTTATTTTTTGGAGTGCATATTGACATAATACCACATAGGTATCGTTAAAAATATACGACGGTTAACTTCCCAATTTTAACAAAAAATTCTCAACAAAATTCCTAAAAATCGGAAGTTTGACCGTAGTAACATCTGTAGAAACACATTTCAAAATTTTAAAAGTATAAAATTAAATGTTAATTATTTTACCTTAACATTCATATTTTTTATTCGAGATTTGCTTTTCATGACCTTTGAAATGGCGCTAATTTTATCACTTGCACCTGCGATAATTTAAGCACATTTAAATAGATCTTGAAAATGTACGTTCCCTTAAGGAAAATTTATCTCCATTGGGACAAGTGCCTAATTTTGTATCTCAGATATTTTTGGACTAACAGGGAAAAGGGCTCGTACAAAATTAGGTGCTACAAACAGGAGGAAGGAGGTTGGCTTTGTTATATGGGGTACGCAAGATAACGGGTATCGGGCCTTCGTTGATTAAATTGTCATTTAGGAAACTAAAGGCAATCGTAAAGGAAGTAGGGTTAACAACGAGATCTTATCCCAAAAGATAAGATTGAATAGCAATGACACGGTTATGATCATCAATTATAAGGAGGCGTTGCTGAAGAATACACGAACAAAATTCTCATGAACTGAAACATTGAGGGAAAAAAATTTGGTCTATGTGAAGGTATCAAAAGTTTGAAGGTAGGGATAAGCAATGGACTAAAGGAAAGGGAAGTCAATAACTCAACATTATTGGATAGGCATACGAGCATAGATGGTAGTGAATCACTCACGAGCTCGTGCATCTCAAAAACATAAGTCAAAGAATAATTGATTTTGGGTCAGAGGTGGTTGATGAGCGAAAAAAATGGCAGCACAGGTAATATACCCTTGATGATAGGCAGTTTGTTTGGTCTTTGGAGGCATGGTAGTGTTTTAAGGTGATAGGGGAATTTTTTCGAGCAGGTGGTGACAAGGTAAAACTAGATGCTGGTTCAGATAAACTGAGGAGAAGACAGATGTTGGTAAGGTGTTTGAAGTGATTTAGAAGGAATCGGATGAAATGGAGGTAGGTTCCAATAAGGTTTTTCAATGGTGGTGAAGGTTGCCTAAGGGAGAAGGCCAAGTTGATGGTACTAGAGATAGGTCACCTAGGCAAGATGGGTTGATGAGGAAGGGCTATGTGAGGAATATGGTCGAGCTGGTGGTGGGCAAAAAGTTTTGGTGGTAATGCGGTGTACTTTTAGAGTAATTTTGGGACCTATTACAACAAAAAAGGTTGGGAAGGGTTGAGAATGAAAAAGAACTCAAAAATTTGGAAAAAATTTAAATGAATTTTGATTGGTTTAAAAAGAAAATGGTTAGGGTTTGAGTAAGGATTTGGTCAAATTTTTGTTGTTTTAGGTGCTGCTGATTTAAGTTTATGTAATAAAGCGGTGAATTTTATGAAAAACAACTGTTCAGGATTAAGGATTTTACGAAAAGATAAAGATTGGATGAAGTGTGGTGATTGAAATGATATGGACAAAAAAAACTAGTTGAATAATGACTAAGGCTTGATGAAATTGAAATCAAGCGCCCGAGGATTACCTATATCAACAGTCTATATCAATACGATAGAGAGAGCATCAATACAAAGAACAATTCTAGGTTCCTGTATCTATATGATGAACTGTGTCTCGAGATATAAAACAAGTTTGGGCTATATCGATACAAGATGGAAAGTATCAATACAATGTATCGATACATAGAGTTAGGTATCGATACAAGGATCAATTCTGGGATTTGTATCTATACCTTGAAATAGGTCTCGACACTGGGAAAAAGTTTTTGCTAGCATTAATACATATAGCTCAGTATTGGGTCATTTCTGTTAATATGGTATCAATTTAAGCATATTTTTTACCTAATTGCTTATTGAAAAACATTTGAAAATGCAACTTTGAAGAAAACTTTGATATCAAAATCATTTTGCATGAACAATTCAAAATTTAACAAAATCATTCAAAAATCAAAAGTCATACAAGAGCACATCATTAAACAAGTAGGCATGTAAGGCTAGCTTTTCTAACAAAGCATGGTGTAAACAATATTGAGGCTATATATTAGAATTTTGTCAACTTATAAATTCAGGGTTCATTCATTAAGCCAGGTTCTCTTCTAATTATGTAAAATCTATCCTTGTCAAGTGTTTAGTGAAAATATCAGCTAATTGATGCAAGGTATCAACGAATTCAAGCATTATATCATCGTTTTGCACATGATCTCTAATGAAGTGATGTCTAATCTCTATGTGCTTAGTTCTAGAGTGTTGAATTGGATTTTTAAAATGGCACTAGTATTTTCACATATAATTGGAATATGATCCATGGTAATGCCAAAATCCTCCATTTATTATTTTATCCATAAGATTTGGGCACAACAACTTCCCGTGAATATGTACTTTGCTTCGGTTGTGGATAAAGCAACACTATTTTGTTCTTGGAGAACCATGATATGAGCATATTTTCAACAAATTGACAAGTATCGAAAGTGCTTTTCCTATCAATTTTACATCCACTAAAATCCACATCGAAATAAGCTGTAAGGCAAAA
>JBBYHM010400492.1:0-11676 GCA_038381775.1 Adansonia rubrostipa | reverse complement strand
TGCAACATCTACTTTAACTATCTTCCATTTTGTAACACTAGAATTAATATTTAAATAGCAATCGTAATATAATGTTATAATTGTTATTTTGTAGTTTTGGTTCTCTCCATTACTAACATTTAGCATTGATATTTTTTGTAATTAACCATGATAATATCAATTTAATTTGTTCTTAACTATGATAAATATGATCAAACAAAAAATGGGTTTGGCAATTACAATTTAAATTCTTGTCTCAAATAGCAAAAGAATGAAAGAACGATTGCCTTCTTCTAGACCCTTAAATCAAGGATTTAAATAGAAGTCTTAGCATGAAGTTATAGTTATTATTTTATAGATTTAATTCTCTACATTGTCAATATTTATTGTAGTAGTATTCATTAATCTATAACCGTAATAAATATGATGCGATTGAAAATCAGTTTGTGACTGCAATTAAATCTCTACCTTGAATAGCTAGTATGCTTCTGAAATGGTGTTTACTCCATCGTGAACTTCTTTTGTTTCTTCTGCTGTCGCTGCAGACCTCTCTTACTCTCGAAGTTGCGCCCACCCACTTTTCATTTCATAGTTCATTGATATTCGCAAATGCCGAAGTTTCTTTTAGAACAAATTGCACAGTACAATATATGCAGGTTAAAAAGTATAGAAAATAGAATCTTAAGCAAGAATAACAAGTGGAGAGATAGAGAGCCGATGAAAACGAGAAGACGTCATGAACAAGGAGGTGACGGCGACGGCATGGATTATCAGAATGTTGACGGCAAAGGGAGAAACGATAGGGTTAAGCATTCAAATTACCTTTTACGAATGCTAGTGTTGTTTAAAAAAATAATAATAATGGTATTTTTAGTATTAGACCGAAAATTTTGGGTTAAATATTTTTTCTCTTATAAATTTTGGGTTGTCCCAAAAACTTGTTAATGGACCGAATTGGGAACGATTTTTATAGATCATCCTAAATAACGTTGAGTTTTTGATACCAGGGACAACAACTTAAATGGCAATGGAATAGGCCTGAGTTGAATATTACAAAATTTTTCTCCATTCTATTATTGGGCTACTTTGTTTTGTCTCTTGTCTCATTTTATTGTAGATATTGAATTTTAAAATTAGTATTGTTTCTATGGATATTAGATATATTCATTACTGTCCCATTCTACCTTATTTGATATTTCTTATTTATTTTTATTTTTTTCAAATAATATAGCATATATTGCTAGAAAAAATATATATTGAATCTTGTCTAAGTATAATATGTGTAATTGTGTTATTATTTTATTATCTTTACGAAAAACTAAATATTTAAACGTAAAATAATAAATAGACAGAGCGAGGTGTAGTAGATAATTATCAAAACTACTCCATCCCCACTTTTCAAACAAAAGAACTGGTTCCACCTTCACTTTTTTTTTAAAAAAAAAAAAAAACCTCTCCATTCAAACGGATAAGTTTAAAATTTATCGGACGATTTGATATTGTCATCCCTAAACTTAATCATCCCTAAGGTTATCTCTATTATTCTCTGATTTTACCGTGAGAATTCCAATGAGATAGTGTTACGCATGGTGTGCATGCCACTTGAGATATTCTGATGTGATTTTAACTTCTGAAAGTCCTCGTTTGGTTTTGTTATAGTCTACAATCATGCGAAGATTGCTCTTCATTTTGCTCCACTTCTTTCAATTTGGAAGTTTCTTGTGTAAGACTGGGATCTAGTCGATGTCTTGATATGGAGATCGATCCTCAAGTGATGTCCCTTTTGCATGGACGATTAATTGTGATCAATATCGATTACTTTTGATCTTTATGAGATTCATTGTGGCCGCATCACCTTAATTATGTGAACTCTCCATGTGGTTCAATTCTGGGAGCCTTGTCTGAGCTTCGCTTTTAGGAGCTCTCATGACGTGAAAGGTGTGAAGACCTTTTTTCTTTCTTTTTTTTCCTAATTTTTTTTTTTTAAGTTGATCCTGTCTTTCGACGTGAAAAGTGTAAAATGATATAAATGTTAATTAAAGGTACCTTCTTTTGTTCATGCACCTTCTCAGGTGAAAAGCCATGTGAATTTCTTTGATGATAGTAAGTTGGAGGCAATAATAGCTTGTTCTAAGGGTTTATCAGGAAAAGGACATCTAAATTAAATCTATCAAACGCAAGTCATACGCCTAACCCACTGATCAAAGCATTTTACAGTTTGGGACCATGTACATATCAATGGGACTTTAACAAGATCAAAGCATTTTGTCCTGGTGTTTAGTGCCAATTAATACCAATTAGCTAACTACCCTAAACCTATTTGGTATGACTAATTCCCATACCTCTTAGCTTTGAGTAACAACCCCAGAAACAAAAAAAAAAAAACATTTTGGGAGGAATTTGTTTTTTTTTTTTTTTTTATCTAAGACCTCTGGTATCCAATAGTCACATTAGATCTTAATTATTTTGGAGTCAAGTCAGATGAAACCTCAAATAAAGAAAAACTTTTTCAGCACCTATTATCTCCTTTCATAAAACTCGAAACCAAAACCTAATTTAAGGGATATTAAGCTACTTACCATTTGACCGATGGTCGAGAGAAATTTGTTAAGCTAAAGTAACTCCGACTTGGTTTGTACCACTTTCTTGGCATATTCATTTATCTTTCTAAGTTTTGGAGTTCCACGTGTCGATGCACCAAGATAATTCCAAATGTCAGCAGTACTGTCTTGTATCATATCTGGCTGGCTTAATGAACTAAACATCTATAACTGTCATGCTACTTATATTATACTCTTACCAGCTTTTTGACATTAAAACTAAAATGGCCATTTTGGCTGCTAATACATTTTGATACCAAAACGGATATTTGAGCTAGCCTTGGCACTTCTTTTACATAAAAAATGCCGGTTAGGATTCTTTCTTTTGTTTAAATATAATAATATAAAAATAAAACTCCCAGATCCATTCCTGTTAATGAATGGCAGCAGTTGCAGACTTGGCAGAAGGGGCATCAGGTAGTGGAGACGGGAGCATGGTTAGAGCAAATATTCCACTTGCAGCTGCTGAAAATGCTCCAAGTACGAAAGCTGGAAGGTTTCCACCTCCAAATAGTGCATCAAATGGTCCACTGCCCAAAGACACCAATATCTGTAAAATTCATTACACACCAAAATCAAATACCAAGGTTGCAAGTTGCCACTAGCTGACTCTGTAACCTATAATCATTAACTGCAAAACATTATGGTTCTAGCTAGAATAAACCGGGACTTAAATTGCTGTTACTGATACACTTTTGGTTGCATTGCTTTTATCACGATTATGAGTGTAACAAATGCTATTGAAGTCAATTATAGTAAATATTTGCGAGTAAAGAGCTGGAACCAACAAATGACTGCAACATTGGGTAGCGGCCACTACCTGGAAGTTATTTAAATCCATATATGGTGCCGAGAATGCAATATTAATTACCTGTGGTATTACTATCGCAAGATTCAGCACTCCCAAAGATAGCCCTGTTTAGGAGTAAATTACAATCAATTTTAGTTTGAACGAATGATTGGGCAATTCCTGAAAGTTATTTCAATGTGCTTGGAAAAAATGATTGCAAATTTACCTTGGCCTGCACCAGAGGAACTAGAAAATATGGATGCCAATGCGAAAGGAATGCTGCAAGTTACCTGGACAAACGAAACAGGAAATTATCCTTTAGCTTGTGAAAGAATCATCGATCAAAAGACATTTTTCCCTTAGCGGAACCCATTAATCACAATGCATTTCAACTCAACTCAAACTTTTTACTAAAAAAAAAAAATATTTCCATTGTCTTTATGCTAAAAGCTGATTCATTTTCTTAGGGCTGCTTTCCTCCATTTCCGGACTATTCATCTTTTTAAGTTACTACTATTAATTCAATACTTATGATTGATATATATTTGAATAATGATATAAGATATGATTATCTAAATATATATAAAAAACTTTGAAAATATAGCATATACGTATTTGATACTTGAATAAAGAAGAAAACAGAAAATTGACAATGAAATTGAAATCCCATTGATCAGAATGCAATAACTGGCCATTGAGAGCATAAAAAATAGTATGACTATGCTCCCCCAACACATTAATAACACATGGAGGGATGTAATTATAATTCAGAGAAGAGCAAACAAACAAACAAAACTGCAAAAATATATGCTTTTTTCGTCATCTAATTTTTCTGATAAAACACCCAAAAGTTTGATAGACTACCAAAATTCATAAAATAAAAAAATTCCAATAATACAAAAAAAAGAAAAAAGGACAAGCTCCTTAACTTTTGTGTGACCGAACATGAACATAACCATTAACGTTCTATAAAGTTAAATATAGGCCGACAATTGAGTGATTCGTCTATTGAATATTGTAACTCTTAGTTTCATTAAACTCCGACAACCTTAAATATTAAAAAAAAAAAGTTTACTACCAGTTCTTCAATTTTATTAAGAAAAAAAAGGGGGTTAATATTTGTAACTAAAACGAGGTGAAAAGAATGAACTTACAGCTAAAGGTATCCCCAGTGCTGCAAAAAGGGTCAATGCCCCGGCCTTGACATCGGTTGGTGGCGGCAAAGGGACTGTAACACCGTCCATGGTGGTGAAGCGGCGGCTTGAGTTAGCTAATTTGGTCAACAATACTGTCACTGCCAAACAAAAAGCAAGCAAAAAATTGACAATCCCCCAGAGCCTCTTGACCCCTCCAACCCCACGCGCCAACAACTCCACCCCAAGGGACGTGAAACCCAAAACCACAGAGTTCAACATGAGGCCCAATGCACCCGCACGTACCCCATTATTATACAGCTTCAAAACGAGGCTATTCCCCTGTGAATCCCCGCCGTACACCTCTCTTCCCATCCAATCAGTATCGAACAACAAGAAAGGAAACCATGCAATCCAATTAAGAAACGTCACCAAGAGGAGAATCCACATGGGTCTTTTCAAGTCTTTAAGAGCAGCAAATAGTTCCCCAAAGAAAGGAACCGGCGTTGCCTCTGCTGGTTCGTCTTCTTCTTCATCCTCAATCTCACCACCTTGGTTATTACCGGCTTTTCCAGCTGATTCCGGTGACCAGGGCTTTTCATGCACGCAGGAGAGAGCAATGAAGGTTATGGCTAGCAAAAGAAAAATGGAGAAAAAGAAACAGGTTTTGAGATTTGCACAGTAAACGTCACAAGCTTTGGTGGTTGTAAATGGGAAGATCTTGTGAAGGTGAGTGTAGGAACCGGCGGCGAAGCCAAGGACGTTTCCAACCGCCATGAAGAATGAAAATAAGGCGTTTGCTTTTCGCATTTTCTTTTGGTTGTTCCCTGAAAGATCAGCCAGTAAGGCTCTGCATGGACCTTGTAACATGTTGTTGGCCACGTCGAGGATCCAAAACCCTAACACAAACACCACAATGGCACGTGGCTTAGTTTCATTGGCCCTGGAGTCTCCAAAGAGTTGACCTAAGTCAGCTGCAAAGCCTATGAGGACCACCGCTGTGGCAACAAGGGCGGCTCCCGAGGCTATGAAAGGGCGACGGCGGCCAAAACGGGAGGTGCAACGGTCACTGTGGTAACCAACGATGGGTTGCACCAGCATTCCAGAGATGGGTCCACAGAGCCAAATAAGAGAAGCCCATTTGTGAGGGATGCCAAGGAGTTGAACATATGGGGTGAGGAGGGATAGCTGCAAGGCCCAGCCGAATTGGATCCCGGCGGCGATGGCAGCCACCAGGATGATCTTTTTTAGATGGGAAGGAGGCGGAAGAGACGATGGCGGTGGTTGCTGGAGCTGAAAGGAAGACTTAATGTTGGATTTAGTATTATTACTAGAATTCTCCATAGCTCTACTCGAAAGGGTATTTTTATTTTGTATGGAAGCTTGAGTTGAGAGCGTTTCTAAAGTGGACTTTAGCAAGTAAAAAGAAGCGAAGTGCAAGCCAAATTTATATGAATTGCCAGAGAGATGGGGCAAGGGCAATGGCAAAAGTAGACTAGGCAATTTTGATTTTGATGGATCAAAATTTTAATTAAAATATGATATAAAAATAAAATAAATATATAAATATATATTTTTTGTTAAAATATATAAATAATTTATTAATATTTTAAATATAATTATAATTTAAATATAATAACATAAATTTTATATAAATATACATATAATAAATATATAAGTAAAAAAAATATCAATTATTCAACTTAATTGATTAGTGTAAATTTCTCTATCAGGCGAGTAAAATTTAAATTTCCTTCCTTGAATATTAAAACTTGACATAAATAAATAATTGAATAAAAGGGAAAAGAGGGAAGGTGAAATTGAATTTTGCCTTGGCACAGTAAGCTACAGTGTTGTTTACTCTACGTGTAAAACTGCCTTAAATTATCTTCTTCATCTTTAGCACGGGAAATTGAATTCCTCTGTCCTTTTACTATTTGATCTTTATTAAGGTACATATACCAATGATAAACTGTAGATTCTTATTTATTTATTGTCGAACCGTAAAAGATACTGTCACTGCAATAAAAAGAAAATTACTACTCTATCCAGAAATGGATACTCAAGAAATAACAAAGATGTTTAAAAGCAAACTTTTGAGAAAATTTACTATATGTAGCTTGCTTATAATTAATACTATGGATTTCCTTCGCATCAGAAATGGAAAACATGCTCATCACATCATTAGTAGAAATCCACAAGGGATGGTATTGAAGGAAAAACATGAAAATGTTTTTTTAGTCCAAAAAATGGGTTTTACTATAAAATATAGTAAGATATTTTTTGAAGTTATTATATTAGGTAACTTAACTTTGTAATGTACTTATTAAATTCATAATACTAATTCAACTATCACATTTAATACAAACATACCATAATTAATCTTACAATGTATCTTAAGAGCAGACCTTTAGTACTCTTAGTTTAAAATAATTAAAATAGTAACATTTTTGGATAAATAAGATAGTTGAAATTAAAGTATTAAAATTTAAATGTAATAATTAAATTCATTGGTGTCAGCCTAAAATTTTTAAGGTAATCCAAATTTAACCTGCATGATATCAAAGTGCTTGATTTAAAATCTTTAAAAGAATATAACATACTTTACTACTTCTTTCACCCAATGTTTTATGAGAAATAATCCATGCATCTTAAGGTTGTGACATCTTTTCCAAATTTGTTTTTGTTATTTAAAGGAAATAAGAGTTTTGTTTTTGAACAAAAAGATAATCATTTATCACTCAATTAAATAGTTGAACACGTTTAGTAGTATTCATGGTTGGACTAGGTTGCAGTCCGAAATTTTTAATTCTTTATTCACATCCAAATTTGACCCAACTTGTAAGATTGAATTAATGTTTAAAAAAAAAATTTATATGAATACTTATATATATTTATATATGAATAATGATCCGAATTTCTAAATCAAAAAATAAAATTTATACTCAACCTAATATGACCTGGACCAAACAAATTATTTAACAACAGGTATGGAAAGCATTTGTTGGTAAAGATTTTCTCTACTACTTAAAAATAGTGACAATTTTCTTTATAAAGATTACTGAAATTCTACTGATTTTAAGTTGACCAGGAAAATAAATGAAAATTTATAATAAAAAATAATTTTGATCAAATATTAACCTTAAATGTAACTGGAAATGAATAAATTACTTTTGAATGAAATAGTGAACACTTTCGCTATTTTTTAAAAAAGAAAAGATCCTTCCCTGCATGGATACGTGCTCTTAAATCTCGAAGTCACATTAGAAATCAACTGACTATAGTAAACATAGAATTTATTGAATAAATATTTATAATTTTGCTTGCTATCGGACCTATGGATTGACTGAAATCAATACAAAATAATCTGAACAATTACTCTAATATAACTAAAATTTAAATTAAAAATAATTTTTAAAAAATTTAATAAAATAACTATTTAGCATAAATTATTAATTTATTTTAATTTTATTTTTTAATTATAATTTTGGACTATAATAGATTATGCGACTATCATTTGTTATGTATAAATTGATCTTATATTTGTTATTTTTTTTATATAAAATAATGTAGTGACTATACATATATATGTACAATACAATACCTATAATTATACTATTATAACAATTCTTTTACTATTTGGTTTAGTTGAAATTATTTTAATCGTCCTTTAGTTTTTTTTGGGGGGGGGGGTTGCAATGAAGAATGAATATTATGAAAAGGATTAGTTTCATTCATTTTTAATGCTTTGATTAAAGCTTAGGAGTAAGAACAAATCTTTATATGAACTTGGAGAAGTATTACATTAGGGTTTGGCAATGGATAGTCATTTCAAATAGCTCTTCTTCAAATGATTTGTTAGCTTTAAATTAATTATGATTTTGATAGAACAAACTTTAAGAATTAGCTTAAAATAAATGTATTTTTCCTTAAAAATTTTTTTAAATATTTGAAAAATTATTTAAATAACTTTAACCTTTAAGTTTTTTTTTTAAATTACATGTTCCTAAATGCACACTAATACTTAAATATTTTGGAACAAGCTAAAATCTCTTAAAATGCATTGAAACAATTTTTTGAGAAAACACAAGGCATGTGTCAATACTGGTATTGATGCCAGTATCAAAACCAAATTTACTATATCTTAATGAACTTTTTAGGACAGTACATTATCGATACCTAAACTAAAAGAATTGATACTTCATTATTAAAATATCGATACTTCACCTTAATGTATTGATACTTGACCCTCCAACTGTCAAAATTTTTATAGTTTATGAAAGGAAGCATCGATATCGATATCCATATTTCATTGCAAGAATGTTCTATATGACATGATTTTCAAGCAACTAACAGTTCTTTTCCTTTCCAAGCAAAGTGAAACAATACTAATTCATACCTAAGCTATAAATTGAGGTCTACAAAACTTCAAGAAAAAAGCGACACTTAAGATTCATCAAGAAATCAAAAAGGAAAGTTACAAATCTTCATTTTCTTTCAAGCTCACATTTGTTCTTGATTTTTGTATGCATTGTATTCATCTTATTCACTTATATCTCTTCATTTGGTCGAGTTTAAACATTGCAAACACATTCCTCCTAGAGGATTCATATAGTTTGCCAATACTTTCTTATATCATAAAAAAGTTATGTGAATTTGAGAGATGGACTTAAGAATATGGGTAGAATTCTTAAAAGAACTAGCAATTTCTATATTATCCTTGAAAGATAAGGATTATAAGGTTATAACATAGCCTTAGAGGTAACATTCATTAGTGAATTGTAAAAATCCGATTGGCAAGGAAATGTTGAAAGAGAAGGCAGAGGTGCCAAGTTGAAAAGCCAAATTTCTATACATTTTGTGTTTGATTTCATATAACTTTACCTCTATTTTATTTTCATTTCATTACTTATGTTAATTTATCAAATTTATAAATTTTTAAATTTTTTATAAAATTTTTAAATTTTTTATAAAATTAATTAAACTGCCTTCTTGGTTCAATCCATATTTAAGCCGACAATTAGTATCAAATCTTTGATCTCTTTTGTAGGTTTAACTACTTGAGAAAAGATCCTATCAATAGCTCAAATGATGCAAAGTGCACATGCAGTGCTTAAAACTCTAAAACTATCACATGATCAAGATGACCAACATGAAGTATGTCTTATGGCCTTTAAGTCAAGCTCAATCCCATGGGTCTCGATGGTTAATCCATCATGAGATCTTCTCACTTTGATGGTGACAATTATTCCTAATAGAAAATAAGGATAAGTTTCTTTATTCAAGTTAATGACTTTAAGACTCGAAAAATGGCTAGAAATAGACTATTTATCCTAAAAGAAAGAATTGGATAAGCTTTAGTGCCAAAAGAACAAGACGAGTGGGATGAACAAGACACCACAATGTAATACAAAAGCTATGAATACTCTATTTGTGCTCTAATTCTAGCTGAGTACAATAGAGTTTCTCTTTGTAATAATGCCAAACATGTATGGGATAAGTTGGCAATAGTTAATAAAAGAACAAATCAAGTCAAGCAATCAAAGTTTAACATGCTCATCTATCACCATGTGCCTTTGTGGGACACAAATTCAAGCATATCTGACTTATGGAAAAATTCTATATGGGAGTGGGCTAGGTCATTGGAACAAATAAATCATCTGACTTTGGGATATGTTACTACGGAATAGCGAAAAAATATGAGTTGCCATCTATCTTTTTGGGCTAGGTGTGATCTGACACCTTTTAAAATTAATCCCTTTAAAATTTTAAAAACTCATTTTTAAAAGGTCGATTTTATTGTCTACATGAAAACCGAAGTAAAAGTTGGGTTTGAGGGGTCAATTATGCATGGGAAAGGATAAGTATCCTCATGACGTCCTAAATCAGTACCATCTAGTCGTATATTATCTTGAGTTCAATTATCTCGATTTTAATTATTGGTATTTAATTATAATCACCTAAAGTGCTTGGATGAATTTTAAAATAAGTAATCCGATGTTTGTATATGCCCTAGAGGCTATTGGCTTGGATGAGGCACATATTAGTTAATAATACAAACTAATTACTTAGCGAAGTGATACAAGGTTTTCTTTCATGTTAGTAATGACTAACAATAATGAACTACTAATTAGATGAAGCCAATGGAACACACTTAGCCTTGCAAAGGAGACATAATGGTTATAACTATGAGTTATGCATTAAAGCCATGTTTTTAAAATAGTGGCTATTGACAATGTTCAAAGACTAACATGTGTTATGCCTTCTTACTTGTGAAGTAAGCAACTATTCTCATGGATTAAGTATATGGGGTACTTGGGGTGGTATGTAGGTGCTTGTTTTATGGAAACAAGTTCACTAAACATGGTCAGTGTGAGAACACCATTTGGTATTATCACTCAAGTGTCTATGGAAATGTTTGCACATGCTAATTGTGTAACTAGTGTTGCAACATGGCCTAGTACAAATCATGAGCAGCCAAAATTAAAATGGGAAAGGTACCTCTGACTCCTATATATATATATATCCATATATCATACTTTCTATTTTATTTTAGTAGCCCATATCATTATTAATATTATTTTTTCATTTTTCATGCTAAGGTACTGAGTTATTAAGGTGAACTGCTCACTTGACAACTTTAAATAGTAGGTATGAAACAACCATTTATTTTGGAGTCGCCACCAATCTTATTTTGGCCAGGTGAGATTGGACACTTACTAGAGTTTATATTTTAAGGATTAAGAAACCCATAAAAATAAACTTTGAGGTCTACACTTATACGAGAGATAGCTTGAAAGTGTTAACCTTGATTTCGATTTTGATATAACAAACAAACTTAAGTTAAATTAATACTCAACTTTGTATTTGTGTTTAAATTGAAAACCAACTTTAAAAATACTAAGTTTGTAATTTGTCAAAAATTATTGAGATGTGTTTGAGTCAACAAAAATGATTTCACAAATGGTTTTGAAGGTTAGTATCGATAGAAAGAACATATGTATCGATACTATGCAAAAACCCCTCAAATATATTGATACAATGAACATATGTATTGATGCAGGTTGCTTAGTATCGATATTCAGTCTATGACTATCGATACAAGGCTTGGTAGTAGCCAAGGTTTGTATGAAACCCTCAAATGTATCGATACAAGTGTGTATGTATCGATACA
>JBBYHM010400471.1:0-13321 GCA_038381775.1 Adansonia rubrostipa | reverse complement strand
AAATATTAGTTCATACTTTCAATCAAAATTGAGTTTTAAGACTTGTTTTGTACTTTTCGTTGAAATTGAGTTTTTAAGATTAGTTTCCTATTTTTTATCAAAATTAAGTCTTTTAAACTTAGTTTTTGCATTTTTAGTCAAAATAGAGTATTTTGGGGTTAGTTTTTGTACTTCTAGTCAAAATCAACCTAAACCGAGTCTTTATGGTCAAATGGGTATTTTTTTTATGTCGATACATGTCTTTTAAAGTCAATATGTGATATTATGCTAAAAATCGAGCATATATGTTTATTAATTATGGTACACATTTTTAACAAAATCCTAGGTAATATCTCCGAGTTAAAATAGTCCATGAATGTCTTTCAATACATAGAAGATTTTTCATCGATTATTTTAAATAAAGAAATATCCTTTTTAAATGCATAAATAGGAATTTTTGATTTTTTTTGAAATCAAAACTTATGTATATGTCCAAGATTTCCTACAAAAAAATATTTTGATTTTCAAATCAATTAAAATCTAATTTACTTTTAATTGGACTAATTACATTAATTTTAAATAATCGCTAATATGGGAATTATATTTAAATACTGAAAAATTGAAATTAATTTAAATCGAGATTGAAGATAACATGTAATTAATAGATACTGATTTATGGATTTCGTAAAAGGGACAATTCTCATTCTATGTGTAACTGACTCCTAAGGTCTCACAACCCTCTTCACATGATCTCTATTTAATATGCAGATCTTGAAATTTGCTTTCAAGGGTTTCATAACTTTTCAAAGCCAAACTACAATAGATGACCAATTTCACCTAAACAAAATAGATAGGTGGTGACTCAAAGCCAATTGACCATTTCATGATGGCTATTTAGAGTTAAGTCGGACGAGGATTATTAAGTCCTATCCTAAAAAAAAGTGAAATTATTCATCTAAGTCTAACATATTGGATTTGTATTTGGCACGTTACAACAATTTAGTGACCCCACTAGAGACATTTAGAGAGTCAAGCCCAAAATTAACCATCTGTTATCCAATATTTTAATAACTGGTTGTAATTGATATTTAATTATAATTCCTTTGATTTTCTTATGTAATAATTATCCATTATTAATTTCACTTGATTTATTTATTTTTTACTATTTATTTTCCTATTATAATATTTTGTTTTTATTTGGAACATTTTTGTGTAAGGGTTGTAGAATAGGTTGTAAAAGGTTTGCTGATTCCCCTACACACATTGTGTACATGCATACACATTAAGTTCTCCTCTAGACTTATGGAAAGGGCATAAATGATTTGATATTTTAAGAAGGGGTGAAGTCACTCTATTGTCTTAGGTGTTAGCCTTTGTCTGGGCCAATGGAAAACCTAATTATGTAAATTCCTATGCTTTCATGATGTATTTGCCTTTGCCTAGGTATGGAAAATACTCCCACTCAAGTTAGATCATTTTCAATAAAAACCTATGATAAGTAAGGATGAGTGTGCCTCGTTTGTCCTTTCTAAACTCGAAGAACAATTCAATAATCTCTTTAGATGGTTAAGCCAAACCTCATATCCTGAACCATAATGGCTAACCTAGGTAGAGCCATGCAGTATCTTTGTTACGAATAACAAGTGTTAGGTAAACATGGGGGAGCTCTTTTTTCTTTTCATTCTTTATTTTATGATTTGAACACGTGAATTAAGTGATGATGTACATATACCATTGCCCATAGTAAGATCATTCTTTTAAAGGGCATGTTACCTTTGTTTTATAATATAAAAATGTAAATCAAATGATGATGCATGAACATCATCACCATAATAAGATCATTCCTTTGCATTAGTGGATGTCTTGGTCCTTTCATCTTATGATCTGGAGATCAGGTAGTTACAAACGAACATCTTCACTCATAATAATATTTTCTTTCACCTAGAAAGGCATCGCAATGGCTTTATTTTATAGTCTTGGCTTATAGTTCGGGCAATGATGAATGAACATCATCACTTGCAACATTATCATTCTTTTGCCTTGTTAGGCATCATGATGCCTTAATAAGATTTCTAGGATAAACTTCATTTTCCCACACTGATTCTTTTATTATTTAATTTTTTATTGACTTCTTTCTTAGGTATTGTATTGTCACTATAAATACGATGGGTAATAATGAACAAATATCATGCTATCCATAATGAGGTGGATCATTTTCCCTTAAGGTAGCATCATGCCTTAATTCTCTATTTAAGGTAATCCAACTTGATAATAAGCTCTTTTAAATGTTGTTTGCACATTTCAAGCATTTAATACATTACTATTCATGTTAAATCTTCATCAATAATAAGCTTTTATAGATATTATTTTTACCATCCTATTTATTTCTTCGATGCATTACATGGACATCTTACTTGTATATGAATCAAAATTCCTTTTAGACTGAAAAGCTTTCAAGTTTCTTTTCTAATCGGAGGTACACGAGGTTAGAAGGACCATTGAAGAACAATTGGTTCTAGATGTAGAGGAGTTTCTATTGACCTCATGATGAAGAAAACTTGTCTCATGATTGACATCCTTTTGGAATACATATGTTGATGCTTTAGCAGTGGATTTGTAAAATAACTACTAGTGTCATTTTTGAATATATATATTTTTTACTAATGTGTTATCTAAAGGAAAGTTTACTTTTTTAGAAATGATGGAAAAGTTTTAAGAATACTGATGATCATTTTTGGAAATAAGATAATACCCTTACACTTTTCTTTAGTGCTTTCTCACATTTTGATCATAGAGGTCATAACTAGTTGAAAGACCTAATGCTTCAAGAAGTATAAATTCTGACCTAAATCTCGACATTGGCAATAGATAATGGAATAGGCGTTTATAAAATTTTGCATTCCTTGGAAAATCAAACAGATGAAATGTTTTGTTAAGAATCTAAATCGTGATAAATCGATATGCATCATGGTTATGCCATGATCATTCACATGGTAACCATAGAAAATATGAGTCTTTTATCGTTCTCCCCATAAAATACTAACGATTGATCTTTGAGGCACAACAACTAAACAAGGTCATCTCATGTCCCCAATAAAACCTTTTGGGTTGTATTTCTTTCTAGTTGTTTCAAGCAACCCTAAACTAAATGTAGGCTTCCAAATGCAAAACTCAAAGGATAAAACATGGGATACCTTGTAGACATGATTCTTAACGTTACATGATTTCTTACTGATGATGAGCCAAAAAAGAGGGACATGCTCTTGAATATGTAGAGAAAAGGATAATTAATGCATGAATTCAAAAAAAAATTAAAAAAAGGGAAAAAAAAGCAAGAAAGTGAAAAAAATTGATGCAATATGATGAAATTAAGATGCTCAAAACATTTTCAAGAAAACTTTTACTGAATAATGACCCTTCATACTGAATAGTTCTTTTTAAGATGATAAGTGACTATCACAATGTGGCTGAGACTTAAAGGTAGGTGAACCCTTTTGTTTTCTTTTTTTTCACGTTGGCATTAAGGACTGAGTTGTCAAAATGAATCGCTTACCTGACTTAAACCTAAATGATTGTTATGAAACAACCATTTAACTTGAAGTCAACACCAATCTTATTTTGGCCAGGTGAGATTGGTCACCTACTAGAGTTTATATTTTAAGGGTTACAAAACCCTTAAAAATAAACTCTGAGGTCTATTTAATATTGCAGATCACTTGAAAGGGTTTGAGAGTCAGTTATGACACAAGTAAGGATCCAATCCCTCTCGTGACTCTTGAAAATTGATACCTTTTAATTATTTGCTAACTTTAGGTTTTGGTTTTTTTTTTCTTAATTTGGTTTTGATTTTTGGTATTTAATCATAATTCTCATATTTCAAAAAGGTTTATTAAAATAGCTTTATTATTGTATTGGTAGGTAAATTGGTTTTAAACATTTTAAAAGAAAAATAAAATGTCTTTTGCACCCCTAAAGGATTACAAAATTTTTTATTTTAAGAAGCTTAAAAATTTTGATTTATTTATTTGAAACAGGTATTCCTTCAACTAAAATAATTGATGAAGCAACTTTCATATGCTTAAAGCATATCTATGGACTCTTTTAATTCAAAGATATTGCCTTGATGTTTGAAAACATTGGTTTGTTAATAAATAAAAAAATAAATAATGAGTAAACTCAATTTAGGATGTGGTTTCGATGGAAGGTACAAAACTAATCCTAAATAATCAATCTTTACAGAAGGTAAGAAACCTATATTAGAATTAGACCCGATCTTGATAGAAGATACAGAGCTAAGCATAAAAGACTTGATTTCTAGGGAAGTTAAGAAACCTAAATTGAAACTAGATCTAGTTACAGAAGGTACAGACCTAAGCCTAAAAGACTTGGTTTCCATAGAAGGTAAGAAACCTAGATTAAAACTAGACCCAGTCTCAATAGAAGGTACAAACCTAAGCCTAACAGACTCAATTTCTATAGAAAGTAAAAAACTTGAAATAATTAGAACCCAATCTTGATGGAAAGGTGAACCCAGTCCTAGTGATTTGATTTTGTTAGAAATAACAAAATTACCCTAAATGGGTAACTTTTAAACTAAATGTGACCTAAGTAAAATCAATTTCTAATCAATCTGAACTTTTCAAATTTACAATTTAACCCCTAAAAGGTTAAAAAATGCAAGAAATGCATGAGAATGATCATTATGCCCTAAATGGGTAATTTTTTATGGAAAATGATCTAAGTAGCCTTAAATGAAAGATATTGCCAAAAGGTCCCTAATTTTTCTAAAATTGTTAAAAGGTCTCTAAATAACTTAAAAATGCTAGAAATGTATCCAAATGACCAAACAACCTAAATGGATAATTATAAGGTAGAAATGACCTACATAACCTTAGAGTGCAAGGTTTTGCTAGAAGGTTCCTGAACTTTTTAAATTTACAAAATAACCTCTAAATGATTTTAAATGCATGAAAGGCATTCAAATAAATTTAAAATGCATGAAAATTTTTCTAGTGAACTATAGAGTATTTGGCCAAGCATGGGAGGGCTTGGAACACTTTTTTGACTTTTGCAATTTCATCTCTATTGTTTAGTTAAATTACTAACTGGCGTAAAAATGAAATTTTACTATTAGACCCCTATAGCATTCAGCCAAGGCACGGGAACGCCTTTTGATAGGCTTGAAAATTTTGGGAAACTTGTTAAATAATCCTTCTAGCATTTGGACAAAGCAATAAAGATTAGAAAAAAAATATTTTCATGCTTAAATATATTCATACATGGCCTTAAAATGAAACCTAAGTTGCCTAAATGAATACACATACACCAAAACCATACTTTTTCAACATAATTAAATAATCTAAGTCATCATGAATCAAACATACCAATGAATGTTCATGGATCACAAAAGGATTTTAATGCATGCATGTGTCATACAACATGAATATGGCATAAATCACATGAAGTCATCATGAAACAAGCAAAGATTACATGAATACTCTCGAAAATCAATGTTATTCTTTTAATAAAAGAATTTACAATCCAAGTGACATATGCATAAATGCATCAAAGAATACCAATTAATCATAATATGAGTTAAAATGCATTCATCACGGAACATGGGGATATTATAAATCACATGGAAATCATCATAAAAATAATAAAAAAATCATATGAACAAATTAAAATCAAGAAAATGAATTTTTTTTCAAAAAAATTTATTTTTCATGGAAATTAAGACTAGTTTCAAAATAATCTAGACTTTGATCATAGTTCACTACTTGACCTTTAAATTTGGTTTGAAAATAATAAGCTTAAATATTAACACCAAGCTCACCTTAGATGAATAAAAAAAAAGAACAAAATTAAAGTTTTGTTGATGAAACTAGCTTTAAAAGCTTTAAGAATTCAATTAACTTAAAGAAAAATCTTTTAAAAAATAGAAAGCTATTAGATCACTAAGAAAGTTTTTTTTTGTCCTCCCCATGTGAAATGAAGGTGACATCACTTATGGCCCTCCTCGAATGACCATTTTTTTCTTTTTTAATGATTTTCATTCTATTTTTTTGCTTGTTTAGTGAAAATTTATGACAACTTGTCATAAACCCATGCCTCATGTCATAATGCACCACTTGAGATTAAGGTAGCTATCATGTCCTCTTTATCCAACTATAGATACCCAATTCTGGCCAGGCCTCTATGAACTTAATACTCGGCATCATTAAAGCCAAATGGGCAAGTATAAACCCATTACTTATCATCCCAAGTTTAAGTAAAATGTTTAAGAAGCCGAAGGTAAGCAAAATCTGCATTTCTAATTGATTATATCAATGTATGACTTTAATGTATCGATACATGGCTACCATATCACCAAATTTGAGAAACTTCAATAAGATTGATACAAAAGGGTGATGTATCAATACATAACTTGATGTATCGAGATATTTGCCCAATGTATCTTTGCAAGGTTTGGCAATAGCAAAATAAAGATTTTGGATAAAAAATTATCAATACCTGGATAAAAATATTGATACGTTCAAGCAAAAATACCTAATGTATTGATTCACTTCCCATGTGTATTGATATATTTAGGCAAAACAGGCTTAAGGTATCGATATAGTAACCATTGTATTGATACATGTAGGATTTTTCCTGAATCATGACATTTTTTTCTAGCAAAAATAATGACTCAAAACATGAGTTTAGCCATATTTTTGGCTCCATAAATCACTCAAATTCATACTGGGCCTTACCTTTGGATTGGAATGGGACATTTCCATGACAAAATATGATTTGTTCGAGGTTAAAATTGGTTTTTCTCAATCTATAGACTGTTTAAAATAGTTTGCTCCACCACTTTGGCTGCTATAGCCAATAAAAATGAAGAATATTGAGCATGGTATCTTGATTTGCTTTTAGATGCATCTAGAAAGTCTAAATTCACCCTTATTTTATGCTTTGGTGCTTAAAACAACTTTGGCTTCGCAAAAAAAAACATATTCACAAACCATAAAACTTTTCATTTTCATTATTTTTGTAGCTTCCCTTGGTAGCCCCTAAAACCCTTTATTTTCATCCTTTTTTACTCCAAACTGTCTTCTATCTCATACATAACCTTAATGCTTTTTTTTCTTTCTTTTTGTTAATCCATAGCGAGCAAGGGAAAGAAAGTGAGATAAAACTAGCAAAAAACCTATAAAAAACCATAGAGATGTTAAAAAAATTTGTAGCTTTGAATTGACAAATGAAAAGAAAGGATTTTGAAAGCTTTGAGGTATATTTTCTCCTCTTTTCACTATTTTTTTCCATATTACCATCTTCTCATGTCATCCTAGTAAGCCCTAACATGAAACCATGACCCCTTTATTAGGAAACTCATGCATATTGTTTTGATGATGCTTTGATGGTGATTGGATGATGAAAAGTCTCTATTTTCATTTTATAAGTTAAAAGCCTTATTTTTATTTTCCATGATGTTTTGCTTCATTTTTCACATTTCATCCATGCTAATATATGCTACTAAAATATGTTTTGATAATATCCACTATTGACACCCCATTTTATCTGAGCCATCATCCAAGGCATCAAAGGTCATTATTTTGGGCATCTTTGGACTCAAACAGATGAGCACGGTTAATTTCCCATTATTTTTTACCAAAGTAAGGTATCAAAGAGCCTAAGGTATGTTCAAGTCACATTGGTGCTAGGTATTGATACCAAGTTTTAACCTTACTAAAAGTTCAAATTTCCACATGTAGTATTGCTACAAAAAGTTTTGGTATCAATTGCTAAGGTATGGAATCGATACATAGCATGTTTGTATCAATATCGACCTTAGCAGTAGTTAAAATTGTGGTTTTAGCCATATGTATTGATACGCAAGCAAAAGTATCAGCACAAGCCTTTATGGTATCGATATAGGTCTTCAAGTCTCGAGATTAGAAACATTTTTTGTTCTTGGTAGTGATACATACTTCATTATATCTATATTCATGGGCAAAAGTTACCTTATGTATCGATAAAAAATATTTTGTATCAATACACTAAGGATTTTTGCCTAGTTCAAGTCATCTTTTAGCCTTTGCACCATTAATCTGAAAATCTAACTTAAACACATTCTTATAATAAAAATCATCAGACCAGGGCTCAATTTTGGACTTATGATTAGGTTTTAACAAATTTTGAGGCCTAAAATCACTTAAAAATAGGACATTTTCATGAAATATATGGTTTGTTAGAAGGCATATTTGGCTTTCCTCTAGTTGCAGACTACTAGAACTGCTCTCCTCTACCACTTTACTATTGGCGGCCAATGAAATTTCAGCCAATTGAGCATAGTACCTAGGGCAATGATAAGGTATATAGGGAAAGACCAAAAATTCCCTTACTTTGGTTCCAAAATGCATTAGCTAAACCTTAGACTATAAAGAAGCCAATTCTGGCTCAGCAAAAGAATAAGCTCTCACTACACATACTGTTACATTGAAAAACATTTTCCTTTCTTCCAATAGCTCTCTCTAGTGCCCTCTAAAAACTCTCCAAAACCTTCATTGCTTAGCTTCTTTCATCACCAAACTCCTCTCTTTCCATACTCAACCAAAAAGCTTTCTTTTTCATCCTTTCTTTACTAATCAATAGTAAGGAAAAAGAAGAAACTAACTTAGAGTTACTGCTCTAAGTAAAGCTAAAAGTTCAAAGCTTTTTTGTATATATATTTTATATACCTTATTTATTCTCTCTTTTAGCATTTGCATTATTCTAGTAAGTTATTTATGTCCCTATGTCCATCTTAGGACTCTCATGCATTGTTATGGCCTTAGATGTGGCAATGTTAGGCTTTGATAATCTTTTAATGTTTTAGTGTTGCTTGGATAACCAAATATGCCATATTTTACTTTCACCATTAAAACAGCCCTTGCCCATGCATCTTTGTCATGTTTTATTCACTTTCACATACTCAACACAAGCTTAAATCTTCACCCTAACATGTTTTGAACATGTTCATGTGTTTTCCCTATGTCCATCTTAGGACTCTCATGCATTGTTATGGCCTTAGATGTGGCAATGTTAGGCTTTGATAATCTTTTAATGTTTTAGTGTTGCTTGGATAACCAAATATGCCATATTTTATTTTCACCATTAAAACAGCCCTTGCCTATGCATCTTTGTCATGTTTTATTTGCTTTCACATGCTCAACACAAGCTTAAATCTTCACCCTAACATGTTTTGAACATGTTCATGTGTTTTCTTGCATTATGATAAGTTTTATAAAATAAAAATGTTGTCTTAAAAATTCTAGCATGCTTTTTTTGGTTAAACATGTTCATACTATCATCCATGGCTTGATTCTTGATGTCATTTAGGGGCTAACATTCTCATGCATATTAATTGTCATGACCTTGCATTTTGGTCACCCTTTCCATGTTAAAATATCATCTTTTTTGTTCAAATGTGTTGTCCATGTTCATCTTTATATAGTTGCATCTTGTTCATAATATTTTTGCAAAAAATACTTGCTTGTTTACTATAACATGGATTTAATGTTTTCACAAAATTGACCCTCCAATCTTGGGAATAAATCAAGTTTTCTAGGTTTGGATTCATGGTTAAATAAACTCCAAAATGCTATTTTTAAAAGAAAAATACCCTTTTTCTATAAGAAAAACCTTGATCTTGAGTCTGGCCCCATTATTTTTAGCCTAGTCAATGAGTTGTTTCATCATCCCAAACTATTCTAAGATTGTGAAATGAATTCACGATGCTTATGTTACCCTTTTCTTTTTGTCACTGACGTTTGGACATCCATAGCTCGAATTTAATCTTAAAAAACCCAAAAATACTAAAAACTCCCCTATTTTTGCTTTAGTAGTACTATGCCCACTACTTACAAAAATTATTTTGAGACCAAACACATTTGTTTTGGAATTTTTTGGTATTTTTTCTTAAAAGAACATTGAATTACATTTCTAGGAATGTCTTATTTGCACCGAAACCATTTCGGATAGGAGAATTATGACTTTTTAAACCTTCGCTGTCTGAAACCCCATAAACCAGTGAATTGCATTCTATTTGGGCCATTTTGGCCCACCAAATGATTTTTGAAAGTTTAAAATATTTTTTCTAGAAACTTTGTGAAATTCTTTTCTAGAAAGGTATTATTTGTGATTTAACGATACTGAATGAGTTTAAGATAATTTTTCAAAGTCCATTATGCCATTTTCTCTTGCACCTGCTGCCAATGTCGAAACATGCCTAAATTTAAAAATTAATTTTGCCTAGAAAGTAATTTTTTAAGATTTTTAAAATATTTTTATATTAATCCTTGTCAAGTTGCCTTTCCAACAATATCTTGTTCACCCTATAAAGCCTTCAAATAAACCCAAAATAAATTTAGGAAGAGAGATAATGAGATGCTATCCCTTATTTTTTGGAATTAAAAATTAACCTAATTTCCCAAATCACCTTATTCAAGACATTCGGTTTCTTGGAGTGCATCCGATTGACTCCTCACGAAGTCAATTGCTACAACATAAGCCTATTAGACTCAAATCAAAGCTATAACAAAAAAATAATTTTATTCAAATTCTCAGTTTTTATTTTTAAAATACCATTTTCACCTAAAATATTTTTCTCTCCAGAACTATCAAAATTTTCATCAATGAGGGTATTTAACCCTACTTTTGGAGGGGATACTCTAACTTTTCTTTTCACCTAAATCTAAATTTTTTATCTCCTAAAACTTCTCGAGTCTTTTAACTAAAACCTTCTTTTTAACACATCCAAAATTTTCATCGATGGGGATACTTCAACCCCACCTCTCTAATGGGATAGTTTAACCTCACTTTTTAAATTTCACTCGAAATTTAAATTCTTTCTCTTGGACATCCCTAGTTTAACTAATCAAAAATTCTTATTCTATCCCTCAAATTACCACAAAATCCAAGTACGCCTTAAAATTCTCATTCCAATTATTCCTTAATAATTGAAGACAATTAAGAGATACATTTTGATCATCCCTCATTTCTTTCTTTTTTTATGTTTATTCTTATGCAATGTTATTATATTTTTTGTCTTACTATCACATTTCCCTTTGTATTGACCATCGTGCATTCATATTTGAAAAATTATTTTCAAGAATTACAAGACAATGTTCTATACTGATATCTCTCTAGTACTTGACATGAAATATTTGAATTTTTAAAATTTACTTTGAAAATTATTTTCATAAAAAATCCTTATGTTCCCTACACCTCCGAGGTACATAGGTGATATAAATTTTCTTTCAAAACCTAGATCTATAATTTTCAAAAAATTCATGCATAAAAGGGGATTATGTTAGAATAATGATAAGTGGAACTGATTAAACTAAAACCAAAGTGAGACATGGTTAGTGGGTATCGATTTCGAGCGTAATGGGTGCTAATCCTTTCCCATGCATAATCAACTTTCGAACCCAATTGATGAATCTTTGGACATTACAGACCTTAAAATTAACTCAGAATATTGTTTTCAATAGGCATCCAATCCTACCTAGCCAAAAATTATTGGTGGTGACTCTAAATTCATGGTTATTTTGTGGTAGCCTTTTGAGGCTAGTTGAATGAGTGATTCACTCGACAATCTTTCTTACATTCATATTAGTATACCTAATTTAGATCTCGATCAAGAGATAACTCAAAGGCTCCAATCAATATAATCATACCATATATTTTTCTTAAGTTATGGGTGCTCCCTTATGATCAGCGAAAAGGATACGTAGTGATATCCATGGTTGTTGTTTGTATTTAATTCATATATTACTTGCTTAATATTCTTGATGATGCCATTTTTCTTGCTGTCAATGTTTGATTTTTTTACATGATTTTAGTTCATTATATGTTGGTAAAAATGCCTCATTTGTGTACTTTGTCGGTGCTAAAATTTGTTTCACAAAAACTCCCAAAGTTAGGCTAACATTTGTCTTAATTAATGGGATTCAAAGTTAGCCTAACATTTTCCACCATATTGACACTTCAATATTGGAGAAAAGTCAAGCATTTGTGTTTGGATTTAGGGCCTAACTAGGCAAAATAAAGTCTGTTTTATACCCCAGAAACCCTTGTTTTACCAAATTTTTGATTAAATGCCATGTGTTGAGCCTTTGTGTTGTAATAAATATCGAATCTTTCACTTGCCCACATTACTCTGGGACTTCAAATAGGTCAAATATTCCACTACCATAGACCTATCATGTGGACATTCGCATGTTCGAAGCCATAATATGAGTCTAGGGTAACCATAAATGTAAGATAGCTTTATTTTAGCTTTAGTAATATTGTAACCTTAACTTGAAAATTTATTTTTATATCCTTAAAAATTTTTTAAAACTTTTTGTATTTATGCCTTAAAGGCCATTGAATTGCCTTTCCAATGGTATCTCGTTTGCCCTTGGATGTGCTTTAATGAGGGAGTTATGATTTTTTGAACCTTCACTATTTAGAACCCCTGGAATTAGTAATTAGCATTCTATTTAGGCCATTTTAGCCCATAAGATGATTATTTTTTAAATATTTTTTTCCTAAAAGCTACATGAAATTCCTTTTCTAAAAAGGCATCTTTTGTGATTTAACATTTTTGAATGAGTCTAAGATTATTTTTCAAAGTTTGCTGCTCCTTCTCCCTTACACATGTTGTTAGTGCTTAACCTAGTTTGATTTAAAAAAAATTTTTCTCCTAGAAAATGATTTTTTAAAATTTTTTTTATTATTTTATATTAATTTTCATCAAGTTAAATTTCCAATAGTAACTCGTTTGTCACATAAAACCTTCGAATGAGCCTAGAATAAATTTAGGAAAGTGAACAGCATGTAGCTATCCCATGTTCTTAGCATCAACAAAATTAATCAATTTTCCTGAATCACTTTCTCAAGGCATTCATCGAAATGAGTTTGGCTCTCACTTTAATGAATTTGCTGTCACATACAGTCCCACTAGGCTTGAATCAAGGCCCAAACACTTTTAAAAAATTAATTTAATCATTTTATTTATATTATCATTTAATTCTAAAGTTCACCTCTTCATCAAAAATACCAAAAAGTTATTTCATTTTTCGAAAATTATCCAATTTGTTTATCCACATGGATTTTTTTACCTTAATTTTCAAAATCTTACCAAAAATTAAATTTTCTCTCTCTTTTCGCTCACAGTGGATTTTTCAACCAAAACTTCAGCTTTTATGCCTTAAGTGACCAACGTGTCAAAACATATCTCGAAGGTGTCGACTCGGTTATTTATAGGTAACCAATGACAACTACAAGATACATCCTGACTAACCTTTATTTTTATGCTTTGTGTGTTTTATTT
>JBBYHM010400450.1:0-13324 GCA_038381775.1 Adansonia rubrostipa | reverse complement strand
TTTGCTAGAAAATCATTTCAGCATTTAAACCAGCCACCCTATGTCCATCACATTGGCAGCAAGTTGCTCCTTACAACCACTCTATAGCCATCAAGCTAACATTATTTTGTCCTCATTGAGAAATAACCAAAAATACCTATAATTTGGCTCTAAAATGCTGGTATAAATAGACCACTTATATCTTAGCTGAGTTTTGGGAGATTTCGGTCATTTTTAGCTTCCAAAACACATTCACACATCAAGAAAACCAAATCTCGTAGCTTTTCACTTAGCACCCAAAAATAGCCCCAAAACACTCATTCTCAACCACTAGATATTCTAAAAATCACCCTTCTTCATACCAAAACCAAAACCTCATTTTTCTCTCTTTTTCTTGCTTATTAATAATAAGAAAAAGAGAGAAATTCAAACCATCACTGCTGTTCAAACTATTTGGCCAAAAATTGAAGTTTTGTTGGTATAAATTTTTACTTTATCACTATCATTTTCTATTTTTTAGCATCTTTATCATTTTAGTGAGCTCTTCATATTTCCATCACCTTCTTAGGATTCTTATACATTTTTGGTCATGGTAGTTTAGGATTTGGATGCCTTAATACCCTTTTGATGTGCAAAATGCCTTATCTTATCCTTATTATTTTTATAGCTCTTGCCCATGCATTTTATGCCATATCCATGCATCTTGTTATGATTAATCCATGTATGAATCCTTAGTCTAACATATTTCAAGCATATTTATACATTAGCTTGCATCTTGTCATGAATCATTATCATTTTTAGCATCTATAACATTTTCTTGTCAAAGTGCATAACACTTTCTTTGTTTAGACCATTAGTGAAGATAGCAGCCCCATTCATGTTATGTGCCATCCCCTTGTATGTTTGTTGTCTTCTCCTTGTCAAAGTGCAAGTTTGTTGACTATAAAAAAACTGACTTTCAAAACCTCCCCAAGCTAAGCATGCTAACCTTAATCAATGAGGACTAGCATGAACTTAGCATTTTCCTTAAAGTTAACTAAAAATCTTAAGGAAAATAAAGTTTTTCAGATTTGTAATCTTGATTAAACGAGCTTAAAACTTCTAATTTTCCAACTAAAATGGCCTTGAACTTGTTCCCTAAATGTTGGTGCCTTGTTTTTAAGTCAAAACCTTGAGTGGTATGATCAACAAGCTATTTCATCATCCTAAATTACTATAAGGCTGTGCAAATGAGTTCGCGATGCTCATGCCACTCTTTCCCTTCGATAATGGATGCTCAAATGTTGATGACTCGAGTTTGGACTTGTAAACATAGAGAAAATAAGAAATATCCTCTGCTTTACTTTTTCTCCTGCTGGCAGCATCATTATTAGAAATTAAAAAATCACTTTAAAATCCAAAATGATTTTTCATGAATTTTATAATATTTTCACTGAAAGAGTATCAAAATATCTTTAAAATGAGGTCTTGTTCACCCTCGGATCAGTCTAGATGAAAGAGTTATGATTTTTCAAACCTAGACTATCTGAAATCCCTGGAGTTAACAAAGTGCACTCTGGTTGGGCCCTTTAGGTTCATTAAACTATTTTTCCAAATCCATCCAACTTTTTTCCTAAATAGTTCATGAAATTCCCTTTCTAGAAATGTATTATTTGTAATTTTTTTATACCAAATGAGTCCAAAATGATTTTTCAAATTTTGACATACCCTTTTTCTCGCATGCTCTGTCAGTAGCGTAATTGACCCAAATTTGAAAATTTATTTCCCCAGAAAATGATTTTTTGGGATATAAGGAATATTTTTAGATTGACACTTGTCAGGTTACCTTTTTGATGGTATCCTGTCCATCCTCTAAAGCCTTTAAACCAATCCAAAATAAATTCAGAAAGTAGGATCGCGCAATGCTATCCCTTATTCTTGATCATGGTTAAAATTAAGTTGTTTTCCTGAATTTCATCTCCAAACATTAAGATGTCTCCGTATCACCCTGATCAGACTCGAGAACATGCTTCGACCTCCCACAAGCTCATATCAAGGCATGAATATATATATATTTTTACATCTTTACCATCCTCGTTCATAATAATTTCTTTTGCCAAAAATCATCAAAATGCTCACTTATTTTCTAAATCATGAAGTTTTGTCAACTTAAGTTTTCCAACTCGACTTCTTTAAAGAGTGTTAGATATGTCACTTTTAGGGATACTCCAACCCTGACCTTTCTTGGGGATACTCTAACCTCGCTTTTTAAAATTGTCAAGATTTAAAAATCTTTCTTTGTCAAAATTATTTATCATAAATGGGGATACTCCAACCCTAATCTTCCGAGGGGATACTCCATCCCTATTTTTCAAAATTGCCAAGATTTAGAAATTTTCCTTTGTCAAAATTATTTGGTATCCATGGGAAAACTCTAACCCTATCTTCTCGAAGGGATATTCTAACCTTGTCTTTCAACTACAATTAAAATTTTTTCTTTCCTATACTTCCATGAATGTGTCAAAAAAACCTCGTTCAGTCAAGGAACACAGATACATCTCAAAAGTTATCGATTTGGTTATTCCCAGATAATCAATGCCAATTGCAAGATAAATTCCAATAGTCCATCCCTTATCTTTATCATTATATTGAATGGTCCATGTTATGTTACTTTGTTTGTTGCCTTACTAACGTGATTTCTTTGTAATGATTATTTGCAGTCATTTTTTCAAATCATTTCAAGTAAAATTAAAGGTAATGTTTTGCGTGGGTATCTCTCTAGTGCCCAATGTGGTATATTCTATTTTTTAAAGAAAAGTCTAGAGGTCATTTTTATTGAAAATCTTTATATTCCTCATTCCTTTGAGGCATATATGAGATTAAATCTTTTTGTCAAAACCTAGATTTGTATTTCTATAAAACTCATGCATTAAAAAAAGGTTATATCAAAATAGTGACAAGTTAAGATCGAAAGAATCAAAACTGAGATAAGACATAACTAGTAAGGTACCAATTTCGGGCATCGCGAAGAGGTTCATGCCTCATCATGCATCACCAACTCCCAAACCCAAATGGCAAATCTTTGTACTATGTAGACCACGAGATCGATGTTTAAAGTTTCATAACTCAAGACAAAGGTTCAATAGGCATTTGATCATGCCTAGCCCAAAATAATTAGTGACAACTCCAAGCATTGGCCATTTCGTGATGGTCATCTGAGACTAATAAGATAAGCGATTGATCGTATGGTCCCCTTCAGTGTATCACAGGCCAATAATCTATACTTTCTTATTCTTATCACGTCACAAAAGAAAAGTCTTGAATAAGAAGATATTTCCAGGTAAGAAAAATATTTTAAGTCTTATGCACCCATAGCTCCGCGAGGATCTACACTGAGGCACGTTATGATAGAAGTGAAGTTCACTTATGAAACCAAAGCCTCAATATCATTTATCCCAATGAGGAGAACGTGTTTTTGGTGCCCAATCATGAAAAGAAAGGAGATTATTATATGAATCTGTGTTTATCACAAGTGAATGATGAAATTTGATTCTAAAAATGGTGAAAAGTGAAGCTTTTTTATAAAACCAAAGCATCAATATCATTTATCCCAAAGAGGAAAATATGTTTATGGTGCCCAACCATGCAAAGAAAGGAGATTATTACGTAAATCTTTGTTTATGCCAATTGACAGGTGAACTTTAAATGTAAAAAATGGTAGGAAGTGAAGCTTTTCTATGAATCCGAAGCATCAATATCATTTATCCCAATGAGAAGAATGTATTTATGGTGCCCAATCATGAAAAGAAAGAAGATTATTACATGAATCCCTATTTATCTCAATCGATAGACAAAATTTGATTCTAAAAATTAGTGGGAAGTGAAGTTTTTCTTGTGAAACCAAAGCATCAATTTATTTATCCCAATAACGAGAATGAGTTTATGGTGTCCAATCATGAAAAGAAATGAGATTATTGTGTGTATCCATGTTTATCCCTATTGGCGACAAACTTTGATTTTAATAAATGGTGGGAAAAGAAGTTTTTCATATGAAATGAAAGCATCAACGTGTTCTATCCTAATGAGGAGAATGTCTTTATGGTGCCCAAACATGAAAGAAAAGAGATTATTACATGAAGTTTTTCTTGTGAAACCAAAGCATCAATTCATTTATCCCAATAAGGAGAATGAGTTTATGGTGCCCAATTATGAAAAGAAAAGAGATCATTATGTGAATTTATGTTTATCCAACTTGACATATGAACTTTATTTCCATAAAATGGTAGAAAGTGAAGCTTTTTGTATGAAACCAAAGCATCAATGTCAGTTATCCCAATGAGTAGAATGAGCTTATGGTGCCCAATCATGAAAAGAATGGAGATTATTACATGAATCAGTATTTATCCTAATTGATAGATGAAATTTGATTTTAAAATGGTGGGAAGTGAAGTTTTTCTAATGAATCCAAAGCATCAATTGATTTATCCCAATGAAGAGAATGAGTTTATGGTACCCAATCATTAAAAGAGAGGAGATTATAATGGGAATTCGTGTTTGTCCGAATTGACAAATGAACCTTGATTGTAAAAAATGGTAGTAAGTGAAGTTTTTCTTATGAAACCAAAGCATCAACATCTTTTATACCAATGATGAGAATATGTTTATGGTGCCCAACCATGAAAAGAAAAGAGATTATTATCTGAATCCATGTTTGTCCCAATTGATAGATGAACTTTTATTCTAAAAATGGTGAAAAGAAAAGCTTTTTTTATGAAACCAAAGCATCAATGTCATTTATCCTAATGAGTAGAACGAGCTTATGCTACCAAATAATGAAAAAAAAGGAAATTATTATGTGAATCTATATTTGTCTAAATCAACAAATGAACTTTAATTCTAAAAATGGTGGAAAATAAGGTTTTTCTTACAAAACCAAAGATCAATATCATTTATGCTAATGAGGATAATGTATTTATGATGCCCAAACATGAAATGAAAGGAGATTATTATGTGAATCCATGTTTATTCTAATTAACAGACGAACTTTGATTGTAAAAAATGGTAGGAAATTAAGTTTTTCCTATCAAATCAAAGCATTAATATCATTTATCCAAATGAAGAGAATGTGTTTATGGTGACCAACCAAGAAAAAAAAAAGAGATTATTACGTGAATCCATGTTTATCCCAATTGACAAATGAAATTTGATTTTAAAAATTGGTGGGAAGTGAAGGTTTTTTTGTGAAACCAAAGCATCAATTTATTTATCCCAATTAGGAGAATGAGTTTATAGTGCCCAATCTTGAAAAGAAAAGAGATTATTGTGTGAATCCGTACTTATCTCGATTGACAAACGAACTTTGCTTCTAAAGAATGGTGGGAAGAGAATTTTTTCGTATGAAACGAAAGCATTAATTCATTTAGCCTAATGAGGGGAAGAGTTTATGGCACCCAGCCATAAATAGAAAGGAGATTATTATGCGAATCCGTGTTTTTCCTAATTGGTAGATGAACTTTGATTAAAAAAATGATGGAAAGTGAAGCTTTTGTTATGAAACCAAAGCAACAATGTCATTTATCCCAGTGAGTAGAACGAGCTTATGGTGCCCAAATAGGAGAAGAATGAAGATTATTATGTGAATCCGTGTTCATCCTAATTGACACACGAACGTTGATTCTAAAAAATGGTGGGAAGAAAAGTTTTTCTTATAAATCCAAAGCATTAATTAATTTATCCTAATGAGGAGAAAGAGTTTATGGCACCGAATCATTAAAAGAAAAAAGATTATTGTAGGAATCTGTGTTTCTAGGATGTGAAGCTTTCTTATGAAACCAAAGCATCAACATCTTTTATCCTAATGAGAAGAATATGTTTATGGTGCCCAAACATGAAAAGAAAAGAGATTATTATATGAATCTATGTTTGTCCCAACTGGCAAATGAACTTTAATTCTAAAAATGGTGGAAAAAAGAGCTTTTTTTTATGAAACAAAAGCATCAATATCAATTATCCCAATGAGTACAATGAACTTATGGTGCCAAATAATGAAAAGAAAGGAGATTATTATTTGAATCTGTGTTTGTCCAAATCGATGAATGAACATTAATTCTAAAAATTTTAGAAAGTGAGGTTTTTCTTATGAAACCAAAGCATCAATATCATTTATCCCATTGAGGAGAATGTGCTTATAGTGCCCAATCATAAAAAAAAAGGAGATTATTACGTGAATCCATATTTATTCTAACTCACACATGAACTTTGATTCTAAAAAGTGGTAGGAAGTGAAGTTTTTCCTATGAAACCAAAGCATCAATATCATTTATCCCAATAAGGAGAAGGTGTTTATGGTGCCCAATCATGAAAAGAATGGAGATTATTACATGAATCCGTGTTTATCCAGATTGACAAATGAAATTTGATTCTACAAAATAGTGGGAAGTGAAGTTTTTCTTAGGAAACCAAAGCATCAATTCATTTATCCTAATAAGTAGAATAAGTTTATGGTGCCCAATCATGAAAAGAAAGGAGATTATTATTTGAATCCATGCTTATACCCATTTACCGATGAACTTTCATTCTAAAAAATGGTGGGAAGAAAAGTTTTTCGTATGAAACAAAAGCATTAATTTATTTATCTCAATGAGGAGAATGAGTTTATAGCGCTCAATCATGAAAAAAATGATGATTATTATGTGAATCCATGTTTGTCCCAACTGATAGATGAACTTAGATTCTAAAAATGGTGGAAAGAGAAACTTTTTTTATGAAACCAAAGCATTAATGTTATTTATTCCAATGAGTAGAATGAGCTTATGATGCCCAAACATGGAAAAAAAGGAGATTATTATGCAAATACGTGCTGTTCCAATTGATAGAAAAACTTTAATTCTAAAAATGATGGAAAGTGAAGCCTTTTTTATGAAACCAAAGCATGAATGTCATTAATCCCAATGAGTAGAATAAGCTTATGGTGCCTAAACATGAAAAGAAGGAGATTATTATGTGAATCCGTGTTTGTCCTAATTGACACACAAACTTTGATTCTAAAAAAATGGCAGGAAGAAAAGCTTTTCTTATGAAACCAAAGCATCAATGTCATTTATCCCAATGAGGGGAACTAGTTTATGGTTCCTAATAAAGAAAATTAGATTATTACGTGAATCCGTGTATCCCAATTGATAGACGAACCTTCATTCTAAAAATAAGGGGAAGAGAAGTGTTTCTAACAAAACTAAAAGCATCTATATCATTTATCCCAACGAGGAGATTGTGTTAACAGTGTCCAATCATAAAAAGAAAGGAGACAATTATGCGAATCCGTGTTTGTCCAACTTGACATATGAACTTTAATTCTATAAAATGGTGGAAAGTGAAGCTTTTTGCATGAAACCAAAGCATCAATGTCAGTCATCCCAATGAGTAGAACAAGCTTATGGTGCCAAATCATGAAAATAATGGAGATCATTACGTGAATTAGTATTTATCCCAATTGACAGATGAAATTTGATTCTAACAAATGGTGGGAAATGAAGTTTTTTTTTATGAATCCAAAGCATCAATTGATATATCCCAATGAGAAGAATGAGTTTATGGTGCCCAATCATTAAAAGAAACTGGATTATTATAGGAATCCATATTTGTCCTAATTGACAGATGAACCTTGATTATAAAAAATGGTAGGAAGTGAAGTTTTTCTTATGAAACCAAAGCATCAACATCTTTTACCCCAATGAAAAAAATGTATTTATGGTGCGCAAAGATAAAAAGAAAGGAGATTATTATGTGAATCTGTGTTTGTCTTAATTAATAAATAAACTTTAATTCTAAAAATGGTGGAAAGAAAAGCTTTTTTTATGAAACCAAAGCATTAATGTCATTTATTCCAATGAGTAAAATGAGCTTATGGTGCCAAATAACGAAAAGAAAGGAGATTATTATGTAAATCTATGTTTGTTCAAATTGATGGATGAACCTTGATTCTAAAAATGGTAAAAAGTAAAGTTTTTCTTATGAAACCAAATCATCAACATCATTTATCTCAACGAGGAAAATATGTTTATGGTGCCCAATCATGAAAAAAAAAAAGATTACTACGTGAATCCATGTTTATTCTAATTGGCGGATGAACTTTGATTGTAAAAAATGGTCAGAAGTGAAGCTTTTCGTATGAAACTGAAGCATCAATATCATTTATCCCAATGAGAAGAATGTGTTTATGGTGCCTAATCATGAAAAGAAAGGATATTATTACGTGAATCCGTATCTATCCCAATTGACAGATGAAATTTGATTCTAAAAAATGGTGGTAAGTGAAGTTTTTCTTGTGAAACCAAAGCATTAATTCATTTATCTCAATGAGGAGAATGAGTTTATAGTGCCCAATCATGAAAAAAAAAGAGATTACTATGTGAATCCATGCTTATCCCCATTGACAGATGAACTTTGATTCTAAAAAATGGTGGGAAGAGAAGTTTTTCGTATGAAACTGTTGCAACATACACCAGGGTGGATCCTTACGAATCTATGGGTGCATAAGACTTAAAATATCTTTCTTACTAGGAAATGTCTTCTTGACTGAGACTTTTTTTTGCGACATGATAAGAATGAGAAAGTATGGATTCTCATCTTGTGTGATAGTGAGGGGCACTATAAGTTGAATCAATCATCTTATTGGTCTCGGATGACCATCACAAAGTGCCTAATGCTTGGAGTTGCCCCTGATCATTTCAAGCTAGGCATGACTGGATGCCTATTGAAACCTATATTTTAAGTTATGAAACTCAAAACATCGATCCTATGGTCTACGTTGTGCAAAGATTCATCCTTTGGGTTTGGGCGTTTATGGTGACTAATAATGAAAAGAAAAGAGATTATTACATGAATCCATGTTTATCCAAATTGACAGATAAAATTTGATTCTAAAATATAATGGGAAGTGAAATTTTTCTTGTGGAAGTGAAGTTTTTCTTGTGAAACTGAAGCATCAATTCATTTATCCTAATGATTAGAATGAGTTTATGGTGCCCAATCATGAAAAGAAAGGAGATTATTGTTTGAATCCATGCTTATCCCTATTTACTGATGAACTTTCATTCTAAAAAATGGTGGGAAGAGAAGTTTTTTGTATGAAATGAAAGCATCAATTCATTTACCTTAATGAGTAAAATGAGTTTTTGGCACCCAATCATAAATAGAAACGAGATTATTATTTGAATCCATGTTTTTCCCAAATTGACAGACAAGCTTTAGTTCTAAAAATGGTGGAAAGTGAACACTTTTTATGAAACCAAAGCAACAATGTCATTTATCCCAATGAGTAGAATGAGCTTATGGCGCCCAAACAGGAAAAGAAAGTAGATTATTATGTGAATCCGTGTTCATCCTAATTGACACACGAACTTTGATTCTAAAAAGTGTTTTAAAAAAAAGCTTTTCTTATGAAACCAAATCATCAATGTAATTTATCCCAATGAAGAGAATGAGTTTATGGTTTCTAATTATGAAAAGAAAGGAGATTATTACATGAATCCATGTTTATCCCAATTGGCAGATGATATTTAATTCTAAAAAAAAGGGTGAAGTGAAATTTTTCTTTCGAAACCAAAGCATCAATTCATTTATCCCAATGAGCAGAATGAGTTTATAGCACTCAATCACAAAAAAAACAAAGATTATTATGCAAATCTATGTTGTCGTAATTGATAGACGAGCTTAAATTCTAAAAATGGTGGAAAGAGAAGCTTTTTTATGAAACCAAAGCAATAATGTCATTTATCCCAATGAGTAGAATGAGCTTATGATGCCCAAGCATGGAAAGAAAGGAGATTATTATGCGAACATGTGCTTGTTCTAATTGACAGACAAACTTTAATTCTAAAAATGATAGAAATTGAAGCTTTTTTTACGAAACCAACGCATGAATGTCATTTATCCCAATGAGTAGAATAAGCTTATGGTACCCAAACATGAAGAAAAAAGAGATTATATGTGAATCCGTGTTTGTCCTAATTGACACACGAACTTTGATTCTAAAAAAATGGTAGAAAGAAAAGCTTTTCTTATGAAACCAGAGCATCAATGTCATTTATCCTAACGAGGAGAACTAGTTTATGGTTCCTAATAGTAAAAAAATCAAATTATTAGTGAATCCATGTTTATCCCAATTGATCGACAAACCTTATTTCTAAAAATAGGGGGAAAAGAAGTGTTTCTTATGAAACCAAAGCATCTATATCATTTATCCCAATGAGGAGATTATGTTAATGGTGCCCAATCATGAAAAGAAAGGAGATTATTATGTGAATCCATGTTTATCCAACTCCACATATGAACTTTAATTCTATAAAATGGTGGAAAGTAAAGCTTTTTGCATGAAACCAAAGCATCAATATCAGTTATTCCATCGAGTAGAACGAGCTTACGGTGCCCAATCATGAAAAGAATGGAGATTATTACAGGAATCAGTATTTATCCCAATTGACAAACAAAATTTGATTCTATAAAATGGTGGGAAGTGAAGTTTTTCTTATGAATCCAAAGCATCAATTGATATATCCCAATGAGGAGAATAAGTTATGGTGCGCAATCATTAAAAGAAAAAAGATTATTATAGGAATCCATGTTTAACCCAATTGACAGATGAACTTTGATTATAAAAAATGGTCAGAAGTGTAGTTTTTCTTATGAAACCAAAGCATTAACATCTTTTATCGCAATGAGGATAATGTGTTTATGGTGCGCAAACAAAAAAGGAAAGGAGATTATTATGTGAATCCGTGTTTGTCCCAATTAATAAATAAACTTTAATTCTAAAAATGGTGGAAAGAAAAGCTTTTTTTATAAAACCAAAGCATCAATGTCATATATCCCAATGAGTAGAATGAGCTTATGGTGCCAAATAATGAACAGAAAGGAGATTATTATGTAAATCTATGTTTGTCCAAATCGACAGATGAAGTTTGACTCTAAAAATGGTAGAATGTGAAGTTTTTCTTATCAAACCAAATCATCAATATTATTTATCTCAATGAGGAAAATATTTTTATGGTGCCCAATCATGAAAAAAAAGAAGATTATGGCATGAATCCATGTTTATTCCAATTGGCAGATGAACTTTGATTGTAAAAAATGGTCAAAAGTAAAGGTTTTCCTATGAAACTGAAGCATCAATATCATTTATCCCAATGAGGAGAATGTGTTTATGGTGCCCAATCTTGAAAAGAAAGGATATTATTACGTGAATCCGTGTCTATCCCAATTGACAAATGAAATTTGATTCTAAAAAATAGTGGTAAGTGAAGTTTTTCCTGTGAAACCAAAACATCAATTCATTTATCTTAGTGAGAAGAATGAGTTTATGGTGCCCAATCATGAAAAAAAAGAGATTATTGTGTGAATCCATGCTTATCCACATTGACAGATGAACTTTGATTATAAAAAATGGTAGGAAAAGAAGTTTTTCATATGAAACTATCGCAACATGCCCCGGGGTGGATCCTTGCGAATCTATGGATGTATAAGACTTAAAATATCTTTCTTACTAGGAAATGTCTTCTTGACTGAGAATTTTCTTTTGTGACATGATGAGAATGAGAAAGTATGGATTCTCATCTTATGTGACAGTGAGGGGCACTATAAGATGAATTAATCATCTTATTGGTCTCGGATAACCATCATAAAGTGCCCAACGCTTGGAGTCACCCTCGATCATTTCAGGATAGGCATAACTAGATGCCTATTGAAACCTATATTTAAGTTAAGAAACTCAAAACACCGATCCTATGGTCTACTTTGTACAAAGATTCATAATTTGGGTTTGGGTGTTTATGGTGGCCAATCATGGAAAGAAAGGAGATTATTACATGAATCCATATTTATCCAAATTGACAGATGAAGTTTGATTCTAAAATATAGTGGGAAGTAAAGTTTTTCTTGTGAAACTAAAGCATTAATTCATTTATCCCAATGAGTATAATGTGTTTATGGTGCCCAATCATGAAAAGAAAAGAGATTATTGTTTGAATCCGTGCTTATCCCTATTTACCGATAAACTTTCATTCTAAAAAATGGTGGGAAGAGAAGTTTTTTGTATGAAACGAAAGCATTAATTCATTTATCTCAATAAGGAGAATGAGTTTATGGCACCCAATCATAAATAGAAAGGAGATTATTATGCGAATCCGTGTGTTTCCAATTGACAAACAAGCTTTAGTTCCAAAAATGGTGGAAAGTAAAGCTTTTCTCTATGAAACCAAAGCAACAATGTCATTTATCTCAATGAGTAGAGCGAGCTTATGGCACCCAAACAGTAAAAGAAAGGAGGTTATTATGTGAACTTGTCTTCATCCTAATTGACACATGAACTTTGATTCGAAAAAGTGGTTGAAAAAAAGCTTTTCTTATGAAACCAAAGCATCAATGTAATTTATCCTAATGAGGAGAATGAGTTTATGGTTTCTAATTATGAAAAGAAAGGAGATTATTACATGAATCCATGTGTATCCCAATTGGCAGATGATATTTGATTCTAAAAAATGAGGAGAAGTGAAATTTTTCTTGCAAAACCAAAGCATCAACTCATTTATCCCAATGAGTAGAATGAGTTTATAGCGCTCAATCACAAAAAAAACAAAGATTATTATGCAAATCTGTGTTGTCATAATTGATAGACGAACTTAAATTCTAAAAATGGTGGAAAGAGAAGCTTTTTTTATGAAACCAAAGCAATAATGTCATTTAACCAAAGCAATAATGTCATTTATCCCAATGAGTAGAACGAGCTTATAATGCCTAAACATGGAAAGAAAGGAGATTATTATGTGAATACGTGCTTGTTCCAATTGACAGATGAACTTTAATTCTAAAAATGATGGAAATTGAAGCTTTTTTTAATGAAATCAAAGTATGAATGTCATTTATCCCAATGAGTAGAATAGGCTTATGGTACCCAAACATGAACAAAAAAGAGATTATTATGTGTCCAAATTGACACATGAACTTTGATTCTAAAAAAATGGTAGAGAGAAAAGCTTTTCTTATGAAACCAGAGCATCAATGTCATTTATCCCAATGAGGAGAACTAGTTTATGGTTCCTAATCATAAAAAAATCATATTTTTAGTGAATCCGTGTTTATCCCAATTGATAGGCAAACTTTAATTCTGCAAATAAGGGGAAGAGAAGTGTTTCTTACAAAACCAAAGCATCTATATCATTTATCCCAATGAAGAGATTGTGTTAATGGTGCCTAATCATGAAAAGAAAGGAGACTATTGTGTGAATCCATCTTTGTCCAACTCCACATATGAACTTTAATTCTATAAAATGGTGGAAAGTAAAGCTTTTTGCATGAAACCAAAGCATCAATA
>JBBYHM010400439.1:0-13324 GCA_038381775.1 Adansonia rubrostipa | reverse complement strand
GAGCTCCTTTTATAGAGGGCTCTCTCCGACCCTCAATTATATGAAGGTCACGGGTAAAATACCCGTGACCTTGAGGGATATGACAGAAGTCATATCCCTCGTCCAATCTCTATTATAAGGGTCACGAGACCCTTATAAAAGAGAAACATAACAAAAAAAAAAAGCAAAAAGCCAAAACAAAAAACAAAAAGACAAAAAAAAAAGCAAAATTGAAAAAAAAAATTATTGTCGGTGGGAAATCGCCATATCACATGGCAATTTCTCGGCGCCGGCGTTCCACCAGAATTGCAATACGAAATCAATTTAATTGAGAAATCATCATCTCACATGGCGATTTCTCAAAATAAGTTGAGAAATCGCCATCTGATTTGGCGATTTCTCAACTAAATTATGACGATTTCTCAATTAAATTGAAAAATTGACCTATTTCGGTAAATAATCTGATTTTGACTTATTTTCGTAAATAAAAAAATTTATATTATTTATATAAAAAAGCCGATAAAAGTGTCCTTCTTTGTATTTAAAAATTGATAGCTAATTTTTTTAAGCAATACTTTTACTAATTACAAAACCATAAAAATTTAATTGATTTTAAAACTATATAAATTAATTATTTTATTAAATAACATTTCAATTCAAATACATATTAAATATTTAAAATTTATTTTTATTTTAATTATATATTAAATTTGAGATACATATATTATGTTATTTTATTGAAAATAAATTAGTTATTATTTCAAAATTAAACCTATTAAATGATGTATTTGTTAATAATAAATATCTTTAAATAATGTTCAAAATAATAAAATATATATTTTATTTAATAAAAATAATTTCATAAATTATCCTGTATTTTTAATAAAATATTTAATAAATTAAACGGGCCAATGATTCTAAAATTATTATTCATAAATTTCTTATTTCTAATATTAAAATTATGCAACTTCACATTTATAAAAGTAATAATAATAATAATAATAATAATAATATACACAACTTTTTTTATCTCCGTGAAAGTTATTGGAAACTTAACATTTTGGATGCATGGAATATTTATTTGAGTATTAGGATAATCAATAGTTGGTCGATGCTATTACGATTAGACTTAGCTTACGTGTTGGGTAGAATTATAATCCGAAAATAATTAATAATTAATTGAATTTATAAAAAGGAAAAAAAGCTAATATTATACACAATTTTTGTTTTTTATCTCCGTGAAAGTTATTGGAAACTAACATTTTAGATGGACGAAATATTTGTTTGAGTATTAGAATAATCAATAACTAGTTAAGTACTCTCTCGATTAAAGTTATGCATCGAGTCGAATTATAAGTCAAAAATAATTAATAATTAATTAGATTTATAAAAAAATTTAATATTATAAATAATTTTTATATCTCTGTGAAATTTATTGGAAACTAACATTTTGGCCGGATGAAATATTTGTTCGAGTATTAGAATAATAAATGATTGGTTGGATACTCTTGCAATTCGATTTAGTTCATACGTCGGATCAAGTTATAATCTAAAAATAATTAATAACTAATTAGATACTTTTGTAATTAAATTTGCTCTTAAGTAAAATTGAGCTGAGATTAAAAAAATTAAAATCTAAATTCAAATATAAATTTAATTCGATCTAAAATATAAAATAAAATATTAAAAATATTTTTATTATTCAATTTAAATAAAAATAATATTTTAATTAATATATAATAATTTAAATTAAATTTTAATTTTATTAAATCAAATAAATTAAATTTCTATGCTGTGAATATATTAATAAATTTTGAAAATTTAGTTTTGAGTTTCGAAAATTTCAATACCATTGACATAGAGTATTATATTATATTGACATGCGACAATGGCAGGTCACTTCAAGTATCAAATCAATTCTTTTTCACAAGGCCAGGTTACCACTGCATTTATTTGAAGTGTAGAAGGATCACGAAAACACAATTATACCTTGTGGAAACGTTGCGTCGGTTGCCAAAAGAAGGAAGAAAATAACAGGAAAAAAAAAAATCAAGACAAAGCAAACATTATTGGAGGGATGGTAATCTTTCTTGCAAGAAAAGAATCAGAATTGGTATTTGAAACTCTTCGTTAGCCTAAACATTTTCATTCTAAAACCTAACATAGTGGTATATCCCGAGCAAAATGGTCAAGAATATAAATGGTGATAAGCTTATATGAAATCGTTATGCTTCAAATTGAACCTCACAAGGAAGAGATTTCGGGTATTTGAAAGTAAAAAAGACATATAAATAATCCCATATCGTAGAAAACTTATTTTGCTTTTAGTTTTCATCAAACTTGGTCGAGCTGGATTGTAGCTAAAACAAAGCTCATATGAGAACTTTTCTGGTGCTATAAATAAAAACAGAAGCCTATTCACTGTTAGTTGAATCAATAGAGTCAATGAAAAACATCATTAGATTCCACCACACAGTGCTAGAAAATATAAATAACATGTTAATTTCTCAAATTTGTCTTTGTTTTGCCACTATGTAATAATCTATACACCCCAATTCACTATCCTTTGAACCCTGTTTACAGTTTCCAACAATTCCTTCTTATATCTTTGTCTCATCGTATCTCCTCCACAACAATGATGATAAGAGAACTATAGTTCTGCCATTTTTGCCTGTGGAAACTAAAGTATCTACAATCTACATGGGTTGAAATTAACATGGTCCAAATTTAAACGTCATACGTAACAAAATGACTTAATGTAAGATGAGAAGGAAAGTAATAAGACAAAGTTATGCCTTCCATGTGAAAAATGGCCAATAAAGCTAGTCGATAATATCGTGCTAGCAGGTAAAGTCTGACCTAAAGAAAAGATAACAAAGGAGCCATATATACTATCACAATAAGGTCCAAGTAATTGCATCTTGCTTAACAACACATATTTCGAGTAAGTAGAAAATAGTGGACCATGATTACCTCAAATTCTACAGTGCTAACTGCATTGTAATTCAGACATCATTGCCTTCTATAAAATCAACATACAAGAAGAAATCAGCATGAGCTTAATAAACAAGAAACCAACACCAAAAAAGAATGAACATGTGATACCTATGCCTCAGAGCTTTCAAAGTGAAAACGTTAGCAAAAGAGGGTAGTCTCCCCGGATAGAAACCATTTTCTTAACTCCTTTCTAACCATAGCAAAAATAAATAAATAAATAAATAAAAGATGAATAACATAAGTGTATATATATATATATATATATATATATATATATATATATCACGATCTTATGTTCGACGGTACACAAAGTATGAAATGTGATTGATATCTTCCTTTAGTTCCTTGATTGCATACAAATGTATCATATTTGCTTTCCAATGATCCATTACCTAAGCAAATCCAGTATGTGAAATTGGAGAGTAATACAATTAAATTGCAAGAGAAAAAAATGTAAACATAGACAATGGTTTTACCAATTTTTCCATTTCTTCAAGTTTCTTTCAACAATATAATCCATCGGAGAGATACCCTTAAGAACTTTTTCTCTCTTTGTGTGTGGAATTTCGATTGCTGAGCTTAAAACATCGTTTTCACTTTTTCCTTTTGTTTCGCCAAAAAAGAAACTTTCCATGGGGTAGACTCGAAAAGCGCAGCAAAAGGTTGGAAGCAGATGGTCTAAGTAGTAATGCAAAGAAAGACAACCCAAAAAACTAATAGCAAAAACATTCTCTGAAACAAAAATCAGTAGAATTGGCCATTTAACAACAGGACTAACCTTAAACAAAGACAACCACAAAAAAAAAAAAAAAAAAAAGAGCAAGAAGGGAAAACCAATGAAAGGAGAAAATAAAACTGAAAACAAACATTTAATTTATAAAAGGAAAAAAGAAACATTTCAGCAATATGAACACTAAGTCAACATTTAGAAGCCAAAAGCAAAGTTTATATATTGCGTCCATGATAAATGTAAAGACACCCTTAAAAACGAATAATCATGCCAAGGACTGTTTCCTATCGACAGCTAACAATTCAAGAACATGCATTACTCTGCATTAATGTATTAAAATTTCTTACCCCATATCGAGGACATATCAAAGGGAATAAGTAGTTCGATCTTTTATTTGTCTCTTTGAGAATGGTAATACATTTAACCTCATTAGTAGTTCAGGAATCTAAAAGAAAGTGAACCTTGTTTATGTATATATATATATATATATATGCACCCTAGCTGTAAGATGGAGGAGGAACTTAAAACATGTCTCAAGTGTAAAGGAATCGCTCACTTATTACTCAAGCAGTTCTTATTATCAACCTTCCTGCTCTTTTAAGTTCTGAACCTTTATGATCCTAATAAAAAGTTGAAAGCTTGCAACAACAACTGGCACCTAAATTGATAAACCATATGAGCAAATTGATAGATTCAATTCTCTTTTATCAATAATTTTAAAAAATATGTGAGCATTTGATTAGATCGTGGAAGAGTTTTGTTTGGTTATAGTATTATGGCTTAGTTTAGCGTTATTATTGTGGTTGGAAAAAGCTCGGTTTTGAAAAAGAAAAAATTAAAAGGGTTATAAAAATTGTGATTTAAGATTTTGGAGTGTTTAACATCATTGTGTGTGTGTAAAAATAATTTTTATTTTAGAAAATTAATTGTTATTATTAACAATGCCAAAAAATAATTAATATAAAATATAATTTTTTTCAGAATGACAATTATTTTAATCTAAAAATAAATATTATATTCTACTTATATTTATTTTTACTCAAAATACTAAACCAATTATAATGCTATAAGTTTTTAAAATGGAATACAAAATATATAAACCTAAAATATAATTTTATGATTTAATAAAAAAGGAAATGATATATTATCTTTTTACGCATATATTGACAAATAAGTATCAAAATCAAAGTATATATAATAATTATGAATATATGTATTTGTGTATTTATATATATACATACAGAATTGTTCTATGGAAGAAGTTTTGAGAGTTGTACAAAGAGTTTCTTCCTTTGTGCGAAAGGTAAATACCAATCATGACGCAATGTTAGAGTCATTAATTGTCAACTTTGACTCCTTTCATCACCGATATCAATTTTAGTTAATCACAATAAAAAATTATTATGTCTACGATCACAATATAAACACGACAAATAATTTCATGATCACCATTTAATTTCATGTCCTCTTTCTTGAAGGGCCTTTTAGGGTTGAGTTTTGTTGGCGTTTTCGATAGGAAATATATACCTAAAATGGAAACTAGATAGAATTAAAAGGAGTTTTGAAATATAATAATTTTTGGAGTTAGTGCAGGAGGCACCAGTGGAGGTCTAGTTATGTTAAGGAAAAAGGATCTTAACCTTAATTTAGTTAACTACTCAAGGAATCACATTGAAACGGACCGTATTAATCATATTTAAATATGTCATATCATGTTTATTATATTATTTTTTACATTTATTTTTTATGTTTATTAAACTTGTAATACCGTGTTATATTTTCATATGTATCCAAAATTACTAATTCTAAATATATGAAACTAAATACTTCGAAAAAATGTGGTAAAAAATTATAATCTAAAAAATGGGTGCTTAAACATACCATTACAATACCAGAATCAAGAAATAGATTGTGATGGATACCATAATGTATAAGTCGAAGACAAAACCAAGATTTAAGAGAACAAGAATCCAGTTGGTCAGATGACTGATTCTTAGCTTTTAATTTCGCTGGTCACAGGAAGCATCCAATCATTGCACGTAAAATGTAGTACGAATCATGATGCCTCTTAACCAGCAACAATAAAATCAAATACGACACCATTTCATCCATTCAAACTCTCATTTGAGTGTAAAAATTTGTAAGAAAACTCTATGTTACCTGGACGCATATAATTTGGAGAAAATGAAAATTACGGATAACATAGAGGAAAACTACGAATTTCAAAGGTACAGCCATCATTGATCTTTACCTTCGTATCGTAAACCACAATGTTTGGTCTAAAAGACTAAAACATACCGTTACTCCATGACAATCTTACTCATATTCAGTGCTTGAATTCTAGAATGCAAGGGAATGATCTAAGTGTTTGGTTTAAGACTCGGAGCAATGTATTACGGAAATCTGTTTCAAATCCTCAGCAGTTCAAACATTCAACATAAATTGATAAAAAGCGAAAGAAATCCAACCGTTCCATTTCAACAAGGAATTCTGAATAAGATATAAACTAAGGGAATAACAAAACTTAAACATATGATGGCCCAAAATTCCTGACCAGTTTCCAAATTTATGCCTTGAGCCGGCCATAAAATTTCTGTTTCTCCTTTGTTGTCTGGAACCTTCCATGCCCAAACTTCGAGGAGGTGTCAATGAACTTGAGCTTGATTTCCTCCAGAGCCACACGGGATGTCTGGTTAATCAGAGACTGGCGAAGTGTGACCACCCTCTTCTTAGGTCCAACGCAGCCTCCTTTGATCATCAGGTAATCACTCTTCACAACACCATAGTGAGGGAAGCCACCCATAGGAGTGATATCTTTCTCAGTCCTGATTAAAAAGCCATGTCAGAACAACACATTCAACGAGGATTTAAATCAACTCCCAATCTGATGGGAGTAAAGATTTTAGGTACATTCTAGGGCGTTAACTTAATTCGAGAAATGCACTAACCTGTCATAGTCAGTTATTGCAGAGTGGGTCTCATCACCAACCTTGCCAACCCTGTAAACCTTCTTGTTCATCTCCGTACGGTGGTGGTATCCATTCTGACCTGCCCTGGCAACTGTAAAGGAGACTCTAGCAGGATGCCAGGCACCAATACAAGCAACCTTACGCAGACCCCTGTGGGTCTTACGGGGCAGACGTGTGACACCCCAACGAGTGACAACACCTTCATAACCTTTACCCTTTGTAACACCGATGATATCAATCATTTCATCCTTCTGGAAAACAGCATCAATGGGGACTTGCTTCTCAAAGAACTTGTATGCAAAATCAACCTTCTCGGCAATGGTTCCACCATTGACTTGGATCTCCATTAGGTGAGCCTTCTTCTGCTTCAATCCCTTCATTTTCCTAATCTGTAATGCACTTAGTCAGAAAATTTTTTCCACCTTGAAATAAGTTTAAAAAATAATTTCTAATTAACTCAAAAAGTAACCAGAAAACTAAGCATCTGAAATGATAATTTATGAACAGCGCAAAAATAAGAAAACAAGACACTGATTAAATCAAATATGGCAATAACCTGGGTGTGGGCCAAGACCCTAATAACAGTGGCATATTTCTTCATCTTTTCCAGCTGAGCCGTGATACTCTTCTTCCCTTCTTCACTCTCATACTGCTTCGAGTACTTGGTGAAAGCCTTCTTCTTGGACTTGCACCAGTGCTTGTAGAACCTACGTTTGACCTCCTCACTCAGATGCTGAGCCCAGACAGTGTTCAAGGAGCGGAGACCACGTGGCGTCTTCACGTACCCGACAACCCCAACAATAACCATTGGAGGGGTTTCAATGATTGTAACAGCTTCACATGTTTCCTTCTTGTGAAGCTCTATACAGAATCAAAGAATATAAACTAGCTCAAAATTATGGAAAGTTTCGGAGAACTGTAAAGCATTAGATAAATGTACACAACCAAAGGAGCTCATACATCATCAGGTAAGTGTTTATAAAGCTCAAAGAAAAGCAATCAACATCTCAAAAGTTAAAGTAATTAGGGAGTTTCTTGATCAAAATTAAACTTACTAGATCCAGGTTTTTCGACCTCCCTGACAATGTGGGTCATACCAGCCTTGTACCCCAAAAAGGCAGTGAGCTTGCATGGTTTGCTCGGATCATCCTTTGGGAATGCCTTCACTGCACCAATCGAAAACAACGTCATCAAATGAAGCACACACAAAAAAATTGTTATTTATCGACATAAGTCCAGACAACAAATCTATGTTTGGTCAATTTAATGAAGGCATTTTCAGTTCAATACCTATATTAACCGACCATTCATTTTTCCTAAGTACCATGTCCATCATCTATATCCAACAAATATTCAAGTATGAATACGGGGGTATCATCCATCAAATATAGAATATATATATATATATATGCATAGTCATATGGAGCACCTACCGTATCCAACAGTTAAGCCCAGGTCCGGATAACATAGTTCAATACTGGAATTTATACACGCATAATGCTATACATTAGTATTTTAAAACTGACAAAATGAAACAGAATACAACATACCTTTTCCTCTGTGACGAGAAGCTCGCTTCCTTGGAAGAAATCCAAGGGAACCATGCCTTGGGTGCTCAAATTTCCTGTGAGACATTCTTCCCCTCCTTCACCACCCGAAAAGAATAAAAAAAACATAACGAATCAAAACTCTAATCAAACCCATGTTTTTCTTTTCGATCTATAAAAGGAAAAAAAATTAAAATGAAATGGAAAAGATTTTCAGAGTGACAACAAATCATTTTCTTAAAGAAAAGCTAAGAAAACAGTTTAGATTTTTTTCTTTAACTTTCCTCCAAATTTTCTATCCAAAAGAAAGAAAATAGATGATGAAAGAGAGAAAGAGATTGGATGGAAGAGAGAGGTTACCTGGATTGGGAGACTCCCGACCGCCTGCTGCTGCTACCTTCACTCCTCTAAACAGAGAATGACAGGAACCCTAGCGGCTGCCTTTTACAGCATGTTTAAATAATTGAATTTGCATAAATCCCCCCTTTTCTTTGTTAAATTTAATTTGGTCCCCCGGCTTTGGGTATTTATGACAGAATAGGGGCTCTACCAGTTGATTGGGCTTGGATTTGGGGCCCAAATCATGGGTTAGGTTGGCCTTTAGCGCTCTTTTAAGCCTTCAATTTTGGTTACAAATTTTCCATTATATCTATCTATACCATTAATAATGGGAGAAATTAAGTTTTGAGTTACTCTCAACTCCCATATAGTTTTTCAAAAGTCATTGATATCATATATATTAATTATATTTTTAACTTTATGTCAATGATATTATTGATATGTAGGTGTCCATTAAAGGTGTTGAAAGGTCGAGTAGCGATCAAGAAAATCATTTTCCTTTGCCCAAGCTGGAGTTGAGGATTGTATTCAAATCTTATTATGTTTGTATTCAATCATAAGTAAGGGGATCATGTTTGTATTCAATCATTTCGAGTTAGATTCATTTTGAATTAAGAAAAATTTAAATGGATTTAGATTTAAGTCATTTTAGATTTTGATACTTTCAAGTTTGGACTTCGTATTATTTGTGTTAATTCATTTCAAATTGGTTCAAGTTTGATATCTAAATTATTTAGAGTCAAATTATTTAAGTTTGAATTATTGAATTTCAAAATTGAATTAGTTTAATTTCGTATTACTTTTGAATCATTCTAATTTAAATCTTTTTCGTGTTTGGTTTAATTTGAATTCAAACATTTATCTTGATCAAACGGGATTGGATTAGGTCAAAGTTTGATCGAATTAGATTAATTTTTTCATATTCTAGTTAGTTTTGTCGATTCATGTACCTTAAGATTTTTACACATAAGAAATAAAAAAAAATAAAGACCATACATCTCACCATAGCTAGGTAGGGTCAGGCCGGTTTAAATATATAATAATATCATTTATGTTTAACTTTTGACTCGAAATATGAATTTAAAATTTTATTTAAGTTTGTTCATATTTATAAATAGATAGCTTCATTTTATTTTTAATTTATTGTTTAAAACAATTGAATTTTAATAATATTTTTTGTTTATTAAGTTTTAAAAGATAAATAACTTAATATATTTTTTAATATTACATTATAATATTACGTATATTTATTCTTTATACAATAAAAATTACAAAATATATAACATATAAAAATATAAAATTAATATAGGTTATATAATTATAATGTTGAAGCTAAGGCCTTAACCCTTTTTTAATCCAACCCTATTTTTTTATTCAAATTTATTTTTTAAATTTAGTATTTTTACGTAAACCTTGTTTAATATTAGATAAGATTTAAAGCTTAAAGAGATAATTAAACCTATAAACAACTTTAATATCACTTACAAATTACAATTATTATAATGCGATTAACAAATCCTAATCTTAAATTATTTGCAGGCCAATAAAAAGATATTACATTAGGATTACTGCTTGCTAACCCTAATCTAAGATTGCAAGTTTATGGCTACTACTACTTGCTAGTTGCCGCTTCCTGCTACCCCCAAGTCCCCAACAAGCATAACAAATGGCTGGGTTGGGCGGCTAGTGACTACAGCAGAAACGACACCGTTTTACAAATTAGGGTTACGCACGACTGTCTATAAATTGCTCCCCCAAAATCAACCGATCCCGGCAGGGGACGAAGAAAGTAATGAACACTAATAAAAACTCCTTAATATCTCTCCGTCGCTTTCGTTTTTTTGTTTTTTTTTCCCTCATAGTATTATATAAATTTGTTTCAAAATTGAAAAAGGAAGGTAGAAAAGAGAGAATGATGAAAAACGTATGTTCGTGCAAACGCAGCACCATCATCGGTGCTATGAGCGGCACTTTCCACACGAGATTTCTGACTCTACCTTTCAAATCTTGGTATGTTTTGAATCTTAATTTATGAAAATCGAACCTTTTTTTTTTTTTTCTTATTTTCATTTTAGAAAAGAAAAATCCGTTGTTTAATCGAAACATTATTAAAATTTTAGATTTTATTTGCATTTTTTTGAAATATAAAATTGTGCGTTTATTCGCCCGAACTTCATTCCGAATGTAAAAACCAGTTTCAATCTTCATATCTATTTGAGGTCCTTCAAATTCGTGTTCAATCACTTCGAGTTATATGTTTAGATCTGTTTATGGTTTTCAATTTTATTATTATTATTATTATTATTATTATGATTTTATTTCATGAGCGAAAATTCTCCACGAAACAGAAACTTATCTCTGGCTTTTATTTATCGGAAAATAAATTAATTCCTAGGAATGTCTTTCAAAATCTGTTTGGATGAAATACAAGTAAATTTGGCTGTTTATAAAATCGACTCGTATGATAACAGCAAATATTGATAAAATAAATTCAAAGTAGACGACCGAACGCTGAATAGAGATGTTAGGGTTGGATTATCCGTTCATTAAATCCCTTCGTTTGGTAATAATATTAGGTAAAAAATAAAAAAATTAGGGTCATTTAAAAAATAAACATGACTCATTTTATAATAATATATTAATTTTATATTTTATATATTAAATAATTTTTATAATATAAAAATATATAATATTATAATATAAATATTAAAAAATAAATTAAGTTATTTAAAATTTAAAATTTAATAAAAATATTAAAATTTTTAAAAATATAATTAAAAAATAATATTAATAAGTTTAATACGAATTTAAATTATTTATTGATAAATATAAGTGAAAATAAATAAAATATAAGTAAATTAAGTTATTTAAAATTTAATAAAAATATTAAATTTTTTAAAAATATAATTAGAAACTAATATAAATAAGTTTAATATGAATTTAAATTATTTATTTATAAATATAAGTAAAAATAAATAAAATTTAAAGATTATATTAAATTTAAATAAATATAAATAATGATCACATTGTTCCTTTAAATAAAACCTCTAGTTACAAATTAAACTGAGCAGACGATGGCGCTAAGGGAATAAGTAAAAAATTATAAGTAATTTGTATCTCAATTGGAATCTGACTCGCTTATTATTATTATGCAAGGAAAAAATAAGTAAAAAAATTATTAAAAAATTTATATCTATTTGTATTATTTAAATAATTTTTTATTGAGTTTGTGTAACAAAATTAATGACAATTAAGAAAAATATAAAAAAGTTAAAAAAATTTTAATTTAAAAATAAATATAATTGTTCAATTAAAAATTTTATTTTCTTATTTTCTAATTTTAATCTTTTTAAATATATATATTTTTAATCATAAAGTGAATGTGACAAACGCTAGCTATATTAAAAGCCTGCGAATGAAGTAATATTAATTCATTTCCTCCACTGGGCGACCTAATGGAGGGGTAATTTCCTTTTTACCATCATCTATTCTTTTAATTATTTAGTTTATATATTTACTTTATTAATTTATTATTTAATATAAATATAATTTTAATTCTTTTAAATTGTTTATTTTTTTAATATATAAGATAATTTTAATAAATTTTAATTATTATTTAATGTAAATATTTTATTTTATTAGAAAACATAAATATTTTAATATTTATTTATTTATTATATTTAAGCACATTTTAATTTAATATTTTTATGGTTATTTTTTTCTTTATGTTATTCACGATCACAATTGCTTTTAATCCAAATTTTGAACACGCATCTCATACCAATTTTAATCTCATTGCTATTGTAATTAATCTTACCATTATCATTATTTTGAGTCTTACTGGAATCAATCTTTATTATTTTTAATCTCACCAAGTCAATCATATTGTTCGTGCAAATGGCGCATCAGTTTATGAATTTACATAAGAAATAAAATAAAACGAAATAAGAACATAATTTGAAGGGTATTTATGTCTTAATTTCGTTACAAATGAAACATGTTTTCTAAGAAACTATCCAACTTAAAATTTACTATATATTCTTTTTAATTAAATTTTTTTACGAAGCTATTTACCCATTAAATAACTTTTTTTTAAAAAAAATTATTTTATTAAATAATAAAATAATTTTCTTCACTTCCATGATGAATGTGTTAAAATCTAAATGAAAAAAAAAAATGAAGAAAAGAGAATTGATTATTTTGTTTACTTTAGGTGATATCTTTAAAATCGATGGTGATATAATTATCATGATTAGATTTGTATGTTTCAATATCGAGAGTGATTAAATCATTTCATTAAGAGGTGATCTGAATCTCATTCAAAAAAAATAAAAACGTTTTATCATTTAGAGAGATTAATATTCAAACTTATTATAAGATTAATTTACTCTTGAGGTGATATCCATTAAAATATGTTTCTATAAAATTTTTAATTTTATAGACAAGTTTTCACTTTTTAATCCTCGCATACATGTAACCATAAGAGATAATTATATTAATAATTTTGAATTATACTTGCTGGTACTAATTCATAACTTATAATTTTCTACAGTACAATAAATACTTATTTTTAAAAATTTTTATTCAATAAAAAAATTATTGTTTTATTCATTAAATAATCCTACTATTAGTAATAAAGTTATTTTTAATGCTATATATTCAGCAATCTTTTTTTTATGTAATATCAAATACAGTAATTAAAAATCATCGATGTCTATAATATTATACCATACATAATAATATAAGATCATTATTGATTAAAA
>JBBYHM010400428.1:0-13326 GCA_038381775.1 Adansonia rubrostipa | reverse complement strand
AAGAACAAGTTTGGAGAGAGATAAAGGCACTGTACAAAAAAAAGAAAAGAAAATAAAAAATAGATTTATGTCTAAATTAATGAAGCAATACAATACAATAGTGAAAAACATAGAAAAATATAGCAAATCAATCTAGGGTTACGGGTTGTGCTTTTCATTATGAAAATTTAAGTAGACAATAAGGAAAATGAGACCAAGTGGATTTTGGAGATATGTCTACAAAGGATTTGGCATCCATGATTCAAAACATACAAAGCAAAGAAAGGAGGACATTCTGAATATACCTTATCATTGTCCTTAATTATTGAGAAATAGTAAAAAAATAACAATTTTTAGATGTGTTTAGACTCATTGGTTGCATAAGCGTCAAAATTAAGGTTTTGGTTGAAAATTCAGGGTGCTCTGGAAGAGAAAAAATTTTGCATTTTGAGTGAAATTTTAAAAAATAGGGTTGAAGTATCTCTTTAAAAAATAAGCTTGGGGTATCCCTATAAATGAAAATGAGGTTGGAATGCTTTTGGATATTTTTGGTGAAAAGGTAGATTTGAAATTTAAAACCGATAATTTAAATGAAAGACAAAATTAATTTTTGGAAAGTGTTTGGGCCATGATCTGAGCTTAGTGGGACTAGTATTATGACATGGCTCCATCAAGGAATGAATAAGATTTATTCCGCAGCATTTGAATGCCTTGAAAATTTTGATTAATGCTAAAAATAGGGGACAACATCATGCTATTTGCCTTCTCGAATTTACTTTAAATTAATTCGAAGGTTTTTGGAGGAAAACAAGATACCTTTGAATGGGTAACTCGATGAAGATTAATATAAAAATATTCTTAAAATCCAAAAGGTATTTTTCTAGTTGGAATTAATTTTTGAATTTAGGTCCAATTCAACATTGATAGCAAGTATAAGGGAAAGAGTGCAATTAGGGAAAACATTATCCTAAAATTGTTCTTAGATTATGTAAGGAAAAAACACCATGATCATCTTTTGGTTAAGATTGTTGAGTCTTCTGGCTAGCGTTAGAGAACCGTTGAGCCTTGAGAAGGCTCTCATTATCATCTGTGCAGATTACCATTAGAGGTAAGATAAACGTGTTGCTTATGACCTTGTAGACCAGATTAGACACCAAGCCACCCATATTTAGGTTCCTTCAGATTGGATTTAACTCTAAATTATGATATCTGAGAGTTAAGTAACATCTCATTAGATGTATGATTTAAGTCTAATTAAATCTAATTATTATGTATACTACATAACAATTCCCTTATAAAGATCCGTAGGGAAGTTTGGATACATCTATTTTTATTGTTTTTATTACGTATTTATGTTATTTTGCAAGTTTTTAAATGCTATTGTCGATGTTCCATGGGCCTGGCCTTTATGAACTTCGGATGATCCGAAGGGCCAAAGTGTGCTAGACTTAAAAATTATGATAATGTTTTGATGTTCGACGTGAAGGAGTAAAAGACCGTCAGATGAATAGCTCATCCGACTAGTCTTGGATGGCCACTACAAAGTGGCCATAAACTTTGCCACTGATCATTTTAAGTTAGGCATGATCGGATGCCTATCAAAAATAATACCAGAGATTCATTGTTTTGGATTCAGGAGTTGGTTATGTGTGTAGAAAGATTAGCACCCCCACAATACCCGAAAATCGGTACCATCGAACTATATCTTACTTAAGTATCAGTTTCCTCAGTTCCATTTTTATCATTATTTAAATATAATTTCCTCTAATGCATGAAATTTCGTAAAGATACGAGTCCAAGTTTTAATGAAAATTTTATCAACTATGCACCTCGAAGAGGTGAGAAACATAAGGGTTTTTGATGAAAATGATATCGATATAGTTTTTTTTTTTTAAAAAATCAAATACCTCATGTCCGGTACTAGAGAGATATTAACACGAGAGACCATTTTATGATTCTAAAAAATAAGTTTTTTGAAACATGAATGCTCGAGGTCCCTACAAGAGGAAACATATTAGTAAGATAAGAAAGAAAGCAATAAATGAATCCACACAAAAATAAACATACAGAATACAATAACAAAAGGGTGATTGAAATGTATCCCATAGTTGTCTTCGATTATAGATGAATAGCCGAGACGACAACGTTAAGACTTTGTCGAATTCAGTGGAAATTTAAGGAAAAAAAAGATTTCGATGACTCGAAGATGTCCTGGAAAAAAGTTTAAATTTTAGAAGGAATATGGAGAGCGAGGTTGGAGTATCCTCTCAGAAGAGTGGAGTTGGAGCATCCCAAAAGGTGAAAGCAGGGTTGGAATATCCCCTTAGAGTAGTGGGGTTGAAGTGTCCCCAAAAATAAAGGTTTGATATTAGATTTGAATTAAAAGCGGGGTTAGAGTATCCCCTCAGAATAGTGAGGTTGGAGTATCCTCGAAAATAGAGGTTTGATATTAGATTTTAGTTAAAAACGGAGTTGGAGTATCCCCTCAAAATAATGGGGTTGGAGTATCCCTGAAAATAAAAATTTTCGATGTTAAAAGGAATGCGTCATATTTTTGAAAAAAGAGAATCTTTAAAAATTAGGAGCCAAAGGTTTGGCTAAAATGTTCCTCTTTTGTTTAGCCTTGGTTCGAGTCTAAAGGGCTTAGGTCATGGGAATGAGTTGAGTAGATCATGAGGTGTTTGAACGCCTCAATAAAAGCATTTCAGAAATTGGGTTAGAAACAATGGATAGCATTGCGTCATTTCTCTTTATGTATTTATTTCGAGCTTAATAAAAGCATTTCAAAAATTAGGTTAGAAACAAAAGACAACATTGCGTCGTTTCTCTTTATGAATTTATTTTGAGCTTATCCAGAGGTCTTGGGGGGTAAACAAGGTACCATTGAAAAAATAACTCGATGAGGATTAATGTAAAAATACTCCAAAAATCCTAGAAAATCACTTTTTAGGCTGAATTAATTTTTAAGCTTCAGCTTGTCTCAACACTGGCAGCATGTACAAGGTAAAGGTATGATGGACTTTGAAAAATAATTTAGATTCATCTAGAATCATTATAATGCGAATAATACCTTTCCAAAAAAAGGAATTACATGAACTCTATGGGAAAAATATTAAAGGGATTCAAAATTGTTTTTTGTTGGGCCGAAATAGCCCGAATAATAAATTGCTTGCTGGATCCAGGGGTTTCGGATAACGAAGATTCAAAAAATCATAACTATTTCATCTGAGATGATCTAAAGGTAAATTAGAAATCATTGGAAAGATAATTCAAAACTCTTCGAGGGAAAAATACCAATACATCTGGATGAATCATTTATTATTTTTAAATAATGTTTCAAGACCAAACCACTGTGTTGCTAGAACAAAGCAGGGATCGTGTTTTGTATTTTTGGTTTTTCATTGGGTTGAGCTCCAACCATGGACGTTCGAACATCTGTAATCGAGATGAAGGGTTGATGGGTGTCATGAGCTCATTCCATAGTCCCAGAGTAGTTTGGGATGATGGAACAACCCGTTGACCATGCCATCATGAGGGTGCTTGGCTAAGGACCAAGGATTCACCATTTTCAACTAAAAAACCTCATTTCATTTGTTTGAAAACCAGCATTCTTATACTCATTCTTCCATGAATCCAGAATTGAATGCTTGCTTTACCCCCAAGGTTGGAAAACCAACTTCATAAAAAGCTTAAACCCATGCTATTCTCTATGTATGGGAGATAGCATAGGCCTAACCTGGGGGTTATCTTTGAAATCTAGTTTTCTAGCATTCAAACAAACATCTCAACACAAACAAAGTGCCACAAACATGATATAGAACATGGAGAACATGTATGCACAAAAAAAAAAGAATGCACAGAGATGATAGAGAGATGCATGAACATACTTAGGATGAACATGCTGAAAAAAAAGCATTTTTATTTGATGAAACCTATTAAGCTACTAGGAAATGTATAAGCATGCCTATGACATGTCAAGATGCATGCTTTAAACATGAGATGAAGGTGTGATTGTGGAAAGAACATGGCAAGGTCACATGGACAGAGGCTATTATGGTAATGAAAATGTAAGGGGACAGCATGTAGACACCAAGAAAAATATCAAGACCCTAAACTACCACAACCAAAGCCATAAAAATGCTTGGGAGTCCTAGGGTGGCCATAAAGCATAAAAAAGGTATACTAAGATGATTTTGATGATAAAACAGAAAATATAAAGATCAAGGTAAAGGGGATATACCAAAAACTTAAACTTCCTTTTTTTTCAGAGCAATGGCTATAGGCTCAATTTTCTTTGTTCTCCTTGCTATTGTTTAGCAAGAAAAGGATGAAAAGAAGTAGCCTTTTTATGGCATGGTTGATGGTGAAGCTTTATAAAGATAAAAATGTGTGGAAAGTTAGTTCTTTAAGGTTTTCCAGTGGTGGTGGTTTAGGGTAGCTACAGGAATGGAGTATGGAGGTCAATGAAACAGTGTTTTTGGAAGTGTTTTTGGCTAGAGGATTTATGGGGATGGGTGAAGAGTTTTCTAGGATTGCTAGAGAGTTTTTTGATAGCTGGGAGCCCTCTTTTTTTTCCCTTAAGGTAGCTAGTTTTTTTCTGAGGTAGCTTTTTTTGAGATCCCTCCTTTTTTTTCTTGGTTCAGCCCCTCCTTTCTAGAAGACAATGCAAAGGGCCTCATTAATTTTTCTTCTGCAGCAGGGCATATCTTTAGCTACCAAGTTCATTTGACTTTTTTCTTATTAGTTCTGCCATGCTGATCAAGGGGGCAGAAAGACATGAAAGCCTACAAGCTGAAGATATGCCTACCACCCTTTTACACCTATATATTTTATGAAAGTGACCTTTGTTATTAATTGTTTGGAGTCCAAAAATTTGTTAGAATCTGTTAATGAACCCATAGTTAAGGTTTGCAATGTTATATGATAGTTCTTTGATGCAAAAACATGTTTAAATCAGATTTTGAATGGGTAATGTGAAAGTTGAAAAGTGGTTTGAAATAGCTAAAATAGCCTGCATGTATCGATACATATCACTCTGTATCATACTCAAGGCAAATTTTATGCATGAGTATCGATACAGGGATACTTGTATCGATATTAAGAGCATAAATTATTTCCAGTCTTGAGACTTTAAAACCTGTACTGATACTCTATTGACTCGCATCGATACTCATGCTTGTGTATCGATACATTTCACCAAAAATCGCAATTTTAGCTACTGCCAAGACTTGTATTTATACAATCATGCTAGGTATCGATACCACACCTTAGGTATTGATGCCAAACCCTCATGTATCGATATTACACATGGAAATTCAAAATTTTGGTAATGTGAAAGCCCTGTGACAGTGTTTAAACACTCATATGACCCGAACATACCTTAGGTTCCTCGAGCTATCTTATCTTGGTCACAAAAAAAGAAAATTGCCTTGTTTTTGAATTTTTCTTTAAAGTGATCTATAGGCATTTTAGGCCTTCCCAAAAAACTTTGTTAATGGCTAACTCATTCCCCAGCTTTATTTTTATTTTTTTGTTACCTTTTACCTAAAACCTTAAGATACCAAAAACTGGTTCGAACAAAATGAGGTGTCTACAGCTATTATTGCATGAGGCTAGATTTCATTTGAAATATGGATTCCCTTCACCCACTGGCTCAGCCATTTATTTGCCTTAATTCAACTACAGCACCTCATCTGGTAAGTGGGTATCAAGGCATGAGCTTTTCGTCAACAAGGCCTATAGTCCTGAATTTTGATGAAAAAATAGGGCAAGAAAAAGAAAATAGTCTTAAGTCTTCTTAAATTACTGAGGAAAAAGTAAATATCTATTATGGAAAAACACTTCAGGGCTATGGAAAGCAGTGACAAATTCGACATCATAGATGCCAAATCTTTAGGATTAGTCTCTAATCTTGCCATCTCACCTAAGTTCAAGGTGCCAAATTTTGAAAAGTACATTGGAACTATAGATCCCACTACCCAACTTCAAATGTATTATAGGAAGATGCTGTATATAAAGAGAATGATAAACTACTAATACACTACTTCCAAGATAGTTTAACTGGGCCAAAGGCCTGTTGGTATACAAAGCTAGACAGGTTTAGAATTTAAACTTGGGTAGATTTAGCTTATGCTATTCTGAACCAACACAAGTATGTATTTGGCTCTCATGCATATGGTGAAGAAAACCTTCAAAAGATTTAGGCAATATGCATAAAGGTGGAGAGAGAAAGTTGCTTAGGTTCGCCCTCCTTTAACTAAAAAGGAAATGATGGTCATGTTTGTCAACATCTTGTGATTTTCCAACTATGAGAAGTTAGTAGGGAATGCTACAAAAAATTTCACCAACATGGTCATACTAGGCGAGATGATTAATAATGCCATAAAAAGTGGCAAGATATCTGAAGGAGAATCATCCAACTCAACCAAGAAGTCCACGGCAAAGGAAAAAGAAAGAAATAAATGTCGCTAGTGAAAGTACAACTAAGTTCATCAAGAGTCCATATCCAGAACAAGGCAAGTACTTCCTAACATGTCCTATTCGGGTTTCAATCTGTACTCACCAATGCCATAATTAGTCTACCTAATGGCCCCAATAATAAGTTTTGCACTAAACTCACTCAAAAGACTATTTAGAACACTTAACCTCGTAACATAAATAATACCTAGGGAATATTTTAACCCACTTCCATACTCTTACAAAGAGAGCTACTCTCGCTTATTAACAGGCCAATTGGTCATCCCCGTGTTTATAAATCTGTGATCACCTTCGTATCCTAAATTGTAAGATAAAAATGCCTATTGTGAGTAACATGGTGGGGCATAAGGCCATTCTATCAAGAATTGTACCTTGTTCAAAAGAAAGGATTAGAGTTTTCTAGAAAAGGCATAATCAAGGTTGGACAAAGGCCTAAACTTAATGTTGAGCCAACCCATTTCCTAACCATGTAGAAACAAAGGTGAATGTAATAATTAATAGAAAGACTTGTTGGTTCAAGATGAATGTTAGGGAAGTCAAAACACTAATAAATGGAAAGCTTTTGTGAAAGCCAAGATAGTATCAAAAATGAAAATCAGGATGAAAAAGCAGTTGAACCTTCTTGTTGATATTATGGATAAAGGCAAACATTATAACACTACCTAAATTTCCTAAAAATGGTTCAAGAGATAATGGATCATTTGAAAGTTGAATTTTACAAAAAATGAGATGAAGACATAAGCCTATTTATCAATGTTGTAAATAAAAAGGGGAAGAGCCCTATTTATGGTGTCAAAAGCCTACTAGTCTTGTTCACTAAGTAGCCAAATGGCAAAATCATCCTTGTTGAACCTACATTAAAAATTGTTATCCATCTTCTATCCCTTTTCCCTTATAAATGGAACAAGGTCATACCTTAGAACTATGAATGTAAAACTCTGATCATTAGAGAATCTAGTTAGAAAAGCACTAATGTGGACTTTTTGAGGGTGAGCCACTAACCCACAGTGGTAGATCTTATGCCTCAACTGCAGCAAAAAGTGAAACTCAAAAAAAGAATTGCCTTTGTCACTCAAGCATAAAAAATTCCAACTAAGGAATTAGGTTTGATAGCTATCAAGGAAACCATAAATGAAAAGGAAGTCAGAGAGTTCTTCAAATTCATCTAGCATAGTAAGTATAGGATCGTAGATAAGTTAAACAAGCAACCTGTTACTGTTAAATTCTGAAGCTTATAGGAATGCTCTTTTCAAAGTCTTGAATGAAGCACATGTCCCACATGATATTCCTATAGACAAATTGGATCAACTAGTAAGCAATATCATGGTCAATATTTACATCTCTTTAGCAATAATGAGATTTCTTATGGAGGAATAGGAAATTACAAAGCCTTCATATCACTACCTACTACAAAAGCAGTACCCTACTAAAGGTTTTTATTGATAATAGGTCAACCCTAAATATAATGCTCGTGTCTTTTTAAAACATACTCCCATCTATGCATCTTATATCAAGCATAGTCACATGGTCGTACAAGCATTCAATGGGGCCTATAGAGAGGTCATAGGAAACATCACCATTACACTTTGAATTTGTCCCTGCATTTATGATGTAGACTTCCATGTGATGGACATTGCTCTATCTTATACCTACTTGTTATAGATCCCTAGATTCACTCTATGAAGGTAATATCGTCATCGCTACATTAAAAGTTGAAATTTGTCATTGAAAAAAGTCATTAGTATCAGGGTGAAGAAGATATTATTGCTGCCACCTTGATTGATTCCTTGCATATCGAGCTTGATAAGGAAGTCTAGGATTCTCTACTCAGTCTTTCAAGTTCATTAACACCACTAATGTTAAAGAAGGTCTCCTAATTATTGAGCTTTATCTATTAAGAAGCACTTATATGGGTTTGAAGTTAACAATTAGTAAGGGTGTCTAGGGTAAAAAATGATTTAAAAAACATTTCTAAAGAATTGCCAAAGCTCTGAAAGTTATTAACCAGATTGACAAAAAAGGTTTAGGATTTAAGCTAAATACACAGCAGCAAAGACAACAAACTTAGAGGAATCATGAGAAAAAGAAGGCCTATCTGTTGGGTCAAAAACTGGATAGGAACTTATGTCATTTTTGTCAATGCAAGAAACCTTTTGCCTCAAGGACGCATTAATCTAAATCTGGCAAGAAATATTGGCTTTGACCATGTGATAATCATTTTGAGCAAGGCATTTGGAGATTTTTCTATTAATGCAATTGAAGAGCTAGAGACATAGGTAATTGACTAGCTTGTGCCTTCTAAGATTTATTACAAGTGTTTGGACTAAAACTAATATTCTTGTGCTGTTTAAGTTTGCTTCAAAGTAATCCTATTAACTAAACCTACATGCTTTTGCCTAAGAGCATTGTATGGTGCTTTTTATATAAGTATTATTAATAAAAATGACAAAGCATTATGCATTTCATCTCATGTGTCCATTTTCATTTTTCTTGCCAACTTTTAGACTTTTTTATACATTTTTTTACTTATATTATTTTCTTTTCATATTTTTAATACCCAAAACAAAGTTACATGAATATTCATATTAAGATTTTGAAAATCAATTTTGAACAATCGACCTGTATTGGCAATGTCGGGTCTTAGTAGGATTTTGAGGAAAGCCATATGCCACCAAATCTATTAAAGTTAATTTAATGGGAAGAAAAATATATGTTGCTTCATTAGTAACCTATTGAACCATTAATCTGAAGATAGAGGATGATTGAAAAAAGGTCAAGATCGAAACCTTCATAAACCCTTTAACTCGAGCCATATTAGTAAACCTTCTTTAAAAATATCAGGATGTGTTTCCCTAGTCTAACCAAGGCATGCCCAAATTAGACACTGACATAGTGGTCCTTAAACTTACCTTCAAATTTGGATGTCAGCCCATACAATAAAAGCTCAAGAGAATAAAACTAGAAATGCTTCTTAATATCAAAGAGAAAATAAAAAAGCAATTTAAGGTAATATTTCCTGAAGTAGCTAAGTATCTCGAATGGATAGTCAATGTAGTCTTGGTCTCTAAAAAGGATGGCAAGGTGTGAATATGTGTAAACTATAAGGATTTAGATTGAGCCAATCTGAAAGATAACTTACCTCTACCTTTCATTGACACTTAGTAGATAACAATACCAAAAATACCTTATTTTCCTTCATGGATGGATTTTCAAGCTACAGTCAAATTAAATTGGCACCTTAAGACTTAAGAAAACCATTTTTGTGATCGTCTGGGTGTTTTTTACTATAAAGTTCTGCTTTTCAAACTCAAGAATGCTAGAACAACCTCTCAGAGAATAATGGTGATGCTATTCCATGACCCCATGCACAAGGAGATAGAGGTCTATGTTAATGATATGATTGCCAAATCACCAAAGGAAAGTGAACATGTTGTCGATCTTCAAAAACTCTTCAAATGGTTGTGCAACCACTAGCTCAAGCTAAATCCTACTAAATGCACCTCCGATCTCATATCTGGTAAGTTATTGGGCTTTATTTTTAGAAAAAAGGAATAAAGTCAATCCCGACAAAGTCAAGGCCATTCAAAACCTACCACTACCTCATGCTTAAAAAGAGGTGAGGAGTTTTCTTGGGAGGCTGAACTACATAACCAGATTTATATCCCAGCTAAATATGATCTTTTGATTACTTTAAAAGTAAAACCCCAAAGAATGGAACAAAAAATACCAAAAAGCCTTTGATAAAGTCAAACACTACTTGTCGAACCTGTCAGTACTTATGTCACTAATGCTTGATCGACCCTTAATCCTATATCTATCAGTTTCTGATAAATCCATAAGCTATGTATTTGGTCAACATGATGAGTTAGGTAAGAAAGAATATGCTATCTACTATCTAAGCAAATAGTTCGTAGATTGTGAACACTCAGTAGTAGAAAGGTTATGTTGTAATCTGGTATGGACCATCCAGAGGCTAAGCCAATATATGTTATACCACATAACATGGCTGATAGCCAAATTCGACCTCATTAAATACCTATGTACGGCTTTTGCCTTGTCAAAAAGGTTATCTAAGTCGTAAGTCTTGCTTTTTGAGTGTAATTCACTTACGTAAACCAAAAAGCCATTAAATGTGTGTGATAGTTAACTTCCTGGCAAGCTGAGCGATAAGTGACTATAAGCTTTTGGATTTTAAATTTTCAAATAAAGATCTAATCTACATATCCAACGTAGCAGATACTCTTGATTGCTACCAATCTTAGAAAAAGTACTTTGATAGAGATTTAAATTCACTGAGGCATGGAATAGAGGCAATTCTTATCTTACCTGGTTAAGATTACTACCTTTTCATTACCAGATTAAACTTTAGTTGTACCAAAGGCATAGCTGAATACAAAGCTTATGCCATGGGACTCTAATTCACCATTGACAAAGGTATTAGGATTGTCACAAGGTACCCCAGAGTGGATCCTCAGGGATTAATGGGTGCGTATGATTTAAAATATTTTCCTAACTTGGAAATGCCTTCTTGATTGAGACTATTCTTTGGCAATGTGACGAGGATGAGAATGTACAGATTCTCAACTTGTGGTATAGTGAAAGGGATCGTAAGACGAATCGTTCATCTTATTGGTCTTGGATGACCATCATGAAATGGCTAACACTTGGAGTCACCATCGATCATTTAGGGCTAGGCATGATCGGATGCCTTTTAAAACCTATATTTTGAGTTACGAAACTCAAAACATCGATCCTGTGGTCTACGTAATGCAAAGATTCATCGTTTAGGTTCAGGAGTTGGTTACGCACGATGAGGTACAAACCTCTTTACGATGCCCAAAATCGATACTGTACTAGCTATGTCTTTCTTGGTTTCTATTCTTTCAATTTTAACTTGTCATTATTTCGATATAATCCTTTTTTATGCATGAATCTTATAAAAATAATCCAGTTTTGATGAAAAAGATATAATCTCATATACGCCCCAGAGAGATGGGGAATATAGAGATTTTTGATAAAAATAACCTCTGGATTTTACTTTGAAAATGAGATGTTCCACTTGGGGCACTGAAGAGATATCTACGGGAAACATTACCTTTAATTTTATTTGAAACAATTTGAAACTATGAATGCAAATAATCATCACAAAGAAATCATGTTAGTAAGACAATAAATGAAGTAACATAACATAGATCATTTAATGCAATGATAAAGAAAAGGAATAGACTATTGGAATTTATCTCATAATTGGCATTGATTATTTGGGAATAACCGAATTGATAATTTTTGAGATGCATCTGGGCTGCTTGATAAAACTAGGTTTATTTGACATATTCAAGGGGGTCCAAAAAAATTAATTATAATTAAAAGATAGGGTTAGAGTATCCCTTCAGAAAGGTGGGGTTGGAGTACCCCTGTAGATGACAAATAATTTTGACAAAGGAAGTTTCTTTTAATCTTGATAATTTTGAAAAGTGGAGTTAGAGTATCCCCTCAGAAGGTCAGGGCTGGAGTATCCTCGTGGATGACAAAACTTTATGATTTAGAAAATGGGTGAGCATTTGACGATTTTTAGCAGAAAGTTTATTATGAATAAGGATGGTAAAGATGTAAAATATGTTTGTGCCTTGATACAAGCCAATGGGAGGTCAAAGCATGTTCTCCAGTTTAACTAGGTTGACATAGAGACATTCAAATGTCTCGAGATAAAATTCAGGAAAACAACTCGATTTTCACCAAAATCAAAAACAAGGGACAGCATCGTGCTATCTTGCTTCTTGAATTTATTCTAAATTGATTTGAAGGATTTAGAAGGTGGACAAGACACTCTTAGAAAGGTGACTCGATGAGGGTCATCTAAAAATATTCCCACTACCCTAAGAAAAAACTTTTTGGGGGAATAAATTTTCAAGTTCGGATTGATAGGGCTGCTGGCAGAGCATATGAGGGATAAGGTGTCTTAAAATTTGAAAAATCACCCCGAACTCATTTAGTATCAAAAAATTGCAAAGAATACCTTTCTAAAAAGGGAATTTCATGGACCTTTTAGGAAAACTATTTGAAAAATTTGGAAAAATCATTTAATGGGCTTGAACAGCCCAAACAGAATACATGTTTGGATTCTAAAGGTTCTAGATAGTTTAGACTTGAAAAATCATAACTCTCTCATCCGGAATGATCCGAGGGTGAACAAGACATCATTTTAAAGATAATTTAACATGCTTTGATAGAAAAATATAAGAAAATTCACGAAAAATCGTTTAGGATTTTAAAGTGATTTTTCAATTAGCAACAGTTGTGCTGCCAGTAGGGGATAAAGCAAAGTAGGGGATATCTTTTTTTTTTTATGTCTACGAGTCTAGACTCGAGCTGTTGACGTTTGAACGTCTATGATTGAAGGGAAAGAGTGGCATGAGCATTATGAACTCATTTGCATAGCCCCGGAGTAGTTTAGAATGATGAAACAACCCATTGATCATACCACTCAAGGTTTTAACTTAGACCAGGCACAAACATTTAGGGAATAATTGTAAGGCCATTTTCGTTTCAAAATCAGAAGATTTAAGCTTGTTTAACCAAGATTGTAGATCTGGAAAACTTAATTTTCCCCAAGATATTTTGCTAGCTTTAAGGAAACTGCTAAGTCCATGCTAATCTTTATTGGTTGAGGTTAACCTGCTTGGCTTAGAGAGTTTTGAGAATAAGTTTTTATCAGCCATCGAACATGCATTTTGACAACAAACATACAAGGCGATGGCATATAACATGAATGTAGATGCTAATTTTACTAATAGCCTAGACAAAGAAAGTGTTATGCACTTTGACAAGAAAATGTTATGGATGCTAAAAATGACAATGATTCATGCAAGC
>JBBYHM010400385.1:0-13329 GCA_038381775.1 Adansonia rubrostipa | reverse complement strand
TCTTGATTGAAACTCCAAGAGAAGAAAAGAAAAAATTTTTAATTTATTTGTTTATATATTTTTGTCATAATTAGCATAAAAAGGTGAGATTTGCATTAATTTGACAAACAATCAAGGGTCATTCAAAAAGATATTGTCATGATTACCAAGAAAATATCATGTAATTCATATTTAGAAACCAACCAAATTAGTTGGGGGAAAAGTTGAAAACTAACTAGACTAGTTTTCATGAAATTAGTAGAAAATAACTAATAATTAAAACAAAATTAAAATACTAATAAAATAGAAAATTAATAATCGATAATTCTAAATAATTTTTTTTTAAAATGAAATAATGAAATAATGAAAAAATTGATTGGAACTCCAAAACTCATAAAATTATATGAGAAAAAACCTTACCGGGAAAAATTATCATATACGAAAAAAAAGCAAAACTCATCAAATAAATTAAATTTTTACAAATTGATTTAATATGGATTAAAAAAATAATATTTAAAGAATTTTAAAAATTATGAACTCTGAAAAATCCCATTGAAAAAATTTACAGAGTAGAAACTTCGTATTTTGGTAACAGGAAAAATTTTTAAACTCATAAAATAAATTAAAATTTTTAAAACTGATTTAATATGAAATAAAGAATAATATTTTAAAAATTATAAACTGAGAAAAATTCTTGCAAAAAATTTACAAAGTAAAAAACTTCGTATTTTTGAAAACGAAAAAAATTATGGAAGAAAATGCAAAACTCATAAAACAAAATGAATTTTGAAAAATTGATTTAATATGAATCAAATAGTAATATTTGAAAAATTTTAAAAAATATATAAACTCAGAAAAATCTTACCGAAAAAAATTTATAGAGTTTAAAACCCACATATCGATAATAGAAAAAATTTCAAAACTCATAAAATAAATTCAAATTTTCAAAACCGATGTAATATGGAATAAATAATAATATTTAAAGAATTTTAAAAATTATAAACTAAGAAAAATCTTTCCAAAAAATTATAGAGTAAAAAAAAAACTTGGTATTTCAAAACAGAAGAATTTCAAAAGAAAATTGCAAAACTGATAAAATAAAAAGATTTTTCTTAAACTGATTTAATATGAATTGAATAATAATATTTGAAGAATTTTAAAAATTATAAACTAAGAGAAGTCTTCTTGAAAAATTTTACAGAGTAGAAAACTTCGTATTTTGGAAACGGGAAGAAAATGTAAAACTTTTAAAATAAAATGAATTTTGAAAAAATTGATTTAATGGTAATTAAATGCAAATTTTTAAAGAATTTTTGAAGTTGAAAACTTGAGAAAATTTTACAAATAAAGAAAAGCTCGTATTTCAAAACCAAAAATATTGAAAGTAACCATTAAAATTTTTATAAAAATGAATTAAATAAAACATATTATCCAAAATACTATTTTAAAAAATGGTAAAGATGAGAATCCAGAATGAGAAATAACTTTATTAGGAAAAATTTTACGAGTATAAAACTTGTAACACTATGAAAAATTCAAAATTAGTCACAAAAATGGGCAACCTAACTCTTTATGGCATAAAATGCCAATATGATTTTTTTCTTGAATATTTTTTATTTTTTGGAGCATATGTCGGCATAAATACCACACAGGTTTTAGTATAATTATACGACGATTAACTTCCAAGATTAATGAAAAATTCTGTAAAAATTTTTAAAAATGAGAAATTTGACCGCGATGCCATTCACAAAAATAAATTTTTAGAATTCTAACAAGAAAAGATAAAAAAAAATTTAAAAATATTCGTCCTGTATATATATGAAATTAGAGATCAAAGTGTGAACTTGCAGCCACTTAACTATAAATAAAAAGGTTTTGAGAATGTCTAATTCATCTGAGAAAGATTATTCTCAACGTGGATTACTGTTAAACTTAGAAAAATCCTATCGAAAAATTTTGCAGAGTAAAAGACCCGTATCTCGGTAATAGAAAAAATTCTAATAGTCATAAAATAAATTAAAATTTTCAAAACAGATTTAATATTGATTAAATAATAATATTTAAGGAATTTTTAAAATTATAAACTATGAAAAATCTTCCCAAAAAATTACGAAGTAAAAAAACTTTGCATTTCGAAAATAAATGAATTTCAAAAGAAAAATTCAAAACTATTAAAAATAAAAGGAATTTTCTTAAACTGATTTAATGTGAATTAAATAATAATATTGAAAGAATTTTTAAAATTATAAACTAATAAAAATCTTTGTATTTTAGAAACGGGAAGAAAATGTAAAACTTTTAAAATAAAATGAATTTTGAAAAAACTGATTTAATGGTAATTACATGTAAATTTTTAAAGAATTTTGAAGATGAAAACTTGAGAAAATTCCACCATAAAATTTTACAAATAAAGGAAGCTCGTATTTTAAAATTAAGAAAATTTCAAAGAATCCATTAAAATTTATATAAAAATGAATTAAATAAAACCTATTATCCAAAATACTATTTTGCAAAATGGTAAAAGTGAGAATCCATAATCCAAAATAAATTTATCAGGAAATATTTTACAAGTATAAAACTCGCAATACTATGAAAGTTTCAAAATTAGTCAAAAAAGCAGAAAACCTGACTCCTTGGGGTATAAAATGCCAATATGAATTTTTCCTTAAATATTTTTTATTTTTCGGAGTATAGATTAGCATAAATACCATACAGGTATCGGTATAATTATACGGTGATCAAATTTCAAGTTTAATGAAAAATTCTCTAAAAATGAAAAATTTGATCGCGATGTCATTTGCGGAAACAAATTTTCAAAATTTTGACAAAAAAAGATAAAAAATAATTTTTCTCTTAAATATTATCCTATATATCCGAAATTAGAGGTTAAAGTCTGATGCTTTTTTTTATGATGTGAACTTGCGGCCATTTAACTATGAATAAAAGGGTTTTAAGAATGTCTGATTCATCTGAAAAAAGATCATTCCCAATGAGGGTTGTCTTTAATTTCTCAACTTTGGATATTCATGATTATAAAAAAAAAGGGACCCAGACGAAGTTAGGTGTCTACAACAGTGTGTGTCAAGGAAACAATCAAACCTTTTTGTTCATCCTTATTATCATTTTAAAAGAACTATCATATTCTTTTTTTCTTTCTCTTTTTTGGATGGCAGAAAATAACCTTAACAATTGTGAGAAGCACAAAAGCACAAAGAGTAATGGCAAATAAATATTATGTACAAAATAGATGAAAAAAGAGGGTTACAAATAAATAATGGTAAAATTGAGGAAAACCAATAATCATGCTAAAAGTTGGTTAGTTGCAGTCCTGACTCTCTAAATAAAGTCCCCAGCAGAGTCGCCTAGTTGTCACGATATGTTACCCTACACGTGGCATGCTACGACTTAAAAACAATGAAAGGGAGGTGAGGTTTGCCTTTTGATCATCCCTTGATTAGGATTTGAATTAGGCGTGATAAGGTAAAAGTTGAAGTAAAGACCATCGAACAAATCACTCATTTAATCGATCATGGATGGACATTATGAAATGGCCATGACTTGGAGTTGCCACCAACCACTTTGGACTCGGTATGATTGGATACCTATTAAAATCGATGATTCAAAGTTATGAAACTTAAAACATTGATTTTATGAACTATGTATACCAGAATTTATCTCTAAGGGTTCTAGAGTCAATTACGCAAAGGGAAGGATTAGCACCCCATAATGCCAAAAATTGGTACCATCTAGCCATAAAGTATCAAATTCTCAATTTTCTTTGACTTTTCATGCGATCATTATTTATGTGTAATCTCCCTCCTATGAATGTAAATTTTTAAATATTGGATTCGGGTTTATTGATAAAATTTTAATTCATATCTCTCTATGCAATCTAGAAGAGAGGAAAAACATAGAAGATTTGGTAAAATAAGGTCCAAATTAATTTAGAAATGGGTATTCTACAGCGAGCACTGAAGGGATAATGACAAAGAGCATAACCTTGAGTTTAATGAAATTTGATTTTTTTTTTTAAGACATGAATGCGAATCATCATCAAGAAAAGAAACAATTTAGTAAGGTATAAAAGAATACGCTAAAAATTTGCATTAAAGATAAACACATGGAAATAGAAAAGAGGGATAATCAGGATGTATCGCATAATTAACCTCAGTTATCGAGGAATAACCGAATTGGCAATTTGAGATGTGATTGGATTGAAAGGCCTTCTCCAGCATAAAAAGGTTGATAAAAGGTCAGGGAAGCCTAAAGGAGAGAAAAATTAAATTTTTGATGTATTTTTGAAAAGCGGGGTTGGAAATCTTCTTTGAGAAAACGGGGTTGAAAAATCCCCTAGAAAAACAAGGTTAGAGTATCTCCATGAAAAGAAAGAATTTAAGTGATTTTTTAAATCAGAATTTTCCAAAATTTTAAAAAAATAAATTTTAAGATGGAAATAAAAAGGGAATGGAAATTCATTTAAAAAAAAACAATTTTAGGTTTTGATCCGAGCCTAAAGGGATCTACGTCGTGGGTCATGATTCTATGGGGAAAGTCATTGAATACATTTTGAGTCATTCGAATTACTAGAAATATTGGTTTAGGAATTCAAGCAATTTGCCCAAGTTCAGCAAATACAGGGGACAACATTGCACATCCATATTCTTGAATTTATTTCAGTTTGGTCCAATGGTTTTTAGTGGCAAACGAGATACCATTAGAAAGGTAGCTCAATAAGGATTAATGCAAAAATATTCCAAAAATCCTAGAAAATTAGTTTCTAGCAAAATTAATTTTTAAAGCCAAGTTTGTGTCAGTACTGATAGAAAATGTTAGGAAAAAGGAAGAGTGAAATTTGAAAAATTATCCTAGACTCGTTCGATATTGTTAAATTGCAAATGATACCTTTCCAAAAAGGGAATGTTACAACTTTTCCTAAAAAAGTATTTAAAAAATCCTAAAAAGTCATTTAATGGGTCAGAATTGCTCGAACAAAATGTGAATCATTGATTCTAGAGGTTTTGGATAGTAAAGATTCAAAAAATCATGAAACCTATACCCGAAATGATCTAGGGGCAAATAAGGTATCGTTGTAAAGATAATTCAAAGCCCTTTTTCGATAAAAATACAAACAAATTCAAAAAAAATTGTTTAGAGTCAAAAAATAAATTTTAATAGGGGCTATTATGCTACCAGTACTGAAATAGGTGTTTCTTTAGGTTAAGGCTTTTATGGTCACGTGTCAAGGCGTTGGACATGCCAATGTCCAACCATTAAGGTCCATGGCAGTGAGGTAATGGACCAATCTAGCTCCCATATAATAGACCACCAAACCATTCGATATCAGTAGCAATAGTGATGATTGACTCGAAACAAAGCTCAAATTAAGCACTTGAAAAACATTTTTAATTTTTGATTAAAAACAGAAATTATTTGGCCTAATAAGGCCATGATCCTAAACATTAATATTTGATATATCTCCAAGATTGGAGAGCCAACATATTAAAAACATTAAATCTATGTTAATCCCCATTGATTGAGGTTGGTATAGATTTAACATAGGGTGTTTTTACAAAATCAGATTTTAGTCCACATCAAACAAACATTATCATAAACTTGTTATGGACTAAAATGTCTAGACATGGTATCATCATCAAGGCATGACAAACTCAACATCAAATGGCATTTTAGCAAGCATATCATCATCAAAATGCAAGAAATGACATGGATAACATCACAATATACAAGATGAACATGATATAGCATAAATCATGTTAAAGGCATGGTATAGCAACCCTTATCAAAATTTCATCAAATAGATTTTAAACAAAAAATGCTCAAAGACGTATATCTTCAAGATATGTTTAAAAATGGGCATCAAGATGAACACATAATATGTCATCAAATATGCCAACAAGACATCAAACTTGTATGCTAATTTACGATTAAGAAGATGCATGGCAATAAAAATCATGCTCTATCATGCAAGGGTTATGTCAGCATCTAAAAACTAAAGAAACAAAGCTAACTAATCTTATAATTTAAAAATAAAATATAAATATACCTTGAAAGTTAATCATTTTGTTTTAAGCTGCACTTTTCTTTCCTTCCACCTTAAATGGCATAGCCCACCTAGCTTACATTTTCCATTTTCATGCTGCCAATTTACTTTGCCCTTTTTAATTTTTATTACCTTCAGCCAACTTTAGGGATGGTATTAGTCGTGTGTAGGTGAATGTGGAGCTATGTAAAGTGGGATAAAGGAAGTTGGTGGCTATGGTTTACGAAAGGGAGAAAGGTAGTTAGTTTTTTTTACTGTTGGTCTTTTTCTTTAAGAGGTGGCTGATATTGTTGTTTTTTTTAATTTTTTGAGGGGGCTTCCCTTCATTTGATGCAAAGCAACAAATGTTGCTTATAAAAAGTGCTGGGCTAAAGCTAAAAAATCTTGGATGAGAGTGTCATCTTGTATGTTATGTTATAAAAATGATAAGTCATCGTATACTAGAGTATGCTTTCAATTTTTAATTGGTCAAATTACAAATGCTTGAGTACCAATTAGCCACCAAAGTTGCAAAATATCCTTTAAATATCAATTTTTTTCATGAAATACTTTACCATCAAGTTAATTAAGTCCTCGAAAAAATCACTAACCAACATAATAGGCCCAAAATTAATTCAAATAATCGACATATTGGACCAAGATGTAGAGACCTAATTTCGTCCGAGTCTTTTTTCTGACAATCCTGAATATCCAAGATTGAGAACTTAATGGCCAACCTCATTAGGAATGATTTTTTTTTTCAAATGAACAAGACATTTTCAAGACCATTTTTGTCAAATGGCCTTAAGTTCACATGTCAGAAAAAGTCATATTTTGATCTCCAGTTTTAGATATATAAAATGAATATCTAAGAGAAAAATTATTTCTTAATAGTTTTTTTTCAAATTTTGAATATCTATCTTTACAGATGATATCACAGTCAATTTCCTATTTTTAGGAATTTTTAGGGTTCATATAATTTGAGAAATTGACTGTCGTATATTTTTACCGATACCTATGTGGTACTTATGCCGATACTCTCTCCAAAAATTCAAAAATATTCAAGGAAAAATTTATTTTGGATTTTATACCATAAGGTTCCAAGTTGTCTATTTTAGTAATTAATTTTAAAATTTTTATAGTACCATGAGTATCATACTCGTGAAATTTTTTTAGATAAAATTATTTCTAATATCATATTTTTATCTTTACCATTTTGTAAATCAATATTTTTAATAATATTTTTTATTTAGTTCATTTTATATAGGTTTCAACGTATTTTTTAAAAATTTCTCAGTTCTATTTGTAAAATTTTGGTAAAATTTTCTCAAGTTTTAAACTTCAAAATTCTTTTAATATTTCCATTTAACTACCGTTAAATCAATTTTTCAAAATTCATTTTATTTTATGAGGTTTTTTTTATGTTTTGGAATTTTTTTTGTTTCCAAGACACAAAATTTTTTACTATATAAATTTTTTCGAGAGGACTTTTTAAGCTTATATCTTTTAAAATTCTTTAAATATCTTCATGAAATTCATATTAAATCAATTTTTCAAAATTTAATTTATTTTGTGAGTTTTTTAAAATTTTTTCATTTTCAAGATACGAAGTTTTCTATCTATAATTTTTTTAGGAAACATTTCTAAATTTAATTTTCAAAAATTCTTCAAATATTATTGTTTATTCTATATTAAATCAGTTTTGGAAAGTTTAGTTTATTTTATGAACTTAGCATTTTCTTTTAGATTTTTCTTCTTTCCAAAATATGAAGTTATCTACTCCATAAATTTTTTTAGGAGGATTTTTCTTAGTTTATAATTTTTAAAATTCTTCAAATATTATTGTTTAAATCATTTTAAATCAGTTTTAAAATTTTTATTTTATTTTATGTGTCTTGTATTTTCTTTCAAATTTTTTTATTTCAAAAATACAGAGTTTTCTACTCTATAAATTTTTTAAGGGATTTTTTTGAGTTTGTAATTTTTAAAATTCATCAAATATTCTTATTAAATTCATATTAAACCATGTTTTGAAAATATAATTAATTTGATGAGTTTTGCATTTATATATATGTATATATCAATTTTTATCCAAAAATATTTTTCTCATATAATTTTACGAGTTTTGGAGTTCCAGTCAGGTTGTTCATTATTTCATTTCCAAATTTTGTTGATGATTATTAATTATTAATTTTTCATTTTCTTATCATCATTTTAATTTTATTGTAATTATTGGTTATTTTTTACCAGTTTCATGGAAACTAGTCTAATTGATTTCTAACTTTTTCCTAACTAATTTGGTTGGTTTCTAATTACCCATTAGTGATATTATCTAGATAATCATGAGAAAATATTATGATATGACTATTTGTTCACATCCATTTAATGCAAATTACAGTTACCTATGCAAAAAATGAATAAAAAATAATAAATAATAACTTTTTTGCACTTTTCATGGCCATTCAATAAGCCATTTTTTAGCCAATTTTGGCTGGGCCTCCCATTTATGAATAAGGGGAGAAAGCTTTAAGAGGGAGGATTTTGGCATTCATGAAGAAAAACACTAAAAAATTAAAAAAAATTCTAATTTCTAAAGCCTTTAAGGTATATTTTCTTCTTGAATCTTTAGTTTTTGTTTATCTTATTTGCTTTCTTTCCTTTTGATGAGCCAAAATAATACTTTAGCTCGTGGATCTTAATCCATGTTGAAAGGCTAAGCTTAATGGCTATGAATTATTTTCTTTAATTTCTTTATCACATTTGATTCTTCTTAACAAATACTTAATTTTTCTCATAAAATTTGTTGATGTTGATATGATGTTAACTTTTGAATTATATTTGTCACGTATATGATCATATGTTGTTTCTCTTAGTATTTTCTTGTTGATATGTTAGAATAACATGTTTATATATTTATTTTTTATGATTTATTATATGATGGTGTTGATTTATACATTGATAAAGCTTAGATATGTGATTTTTGAGTAAAAAAAATTGTTTGGTGGATTATATCAGTTGGTCGAACTTCATATATATGTATGTGATGATTTTATTTTCATTTTTAAGGCTCTTTTATAAATACAAAAAGTTTAAGGACTTATTTGTGAAAAAATAAAAATGTAAAAAAATAACTTCTAGTTATTCCATGTTTGACTGAATTTGATAGATTCTTGTTGATAATGTTTTTGTGCATTTTTTTGTAATAATTCCATTTTTTCTTGTTTTTAGATTATTTTATAATATTACTAAACATAGGGACTAATTTGCAAAAATGTGTAATTTCTTTAGGCCATTTTTGGGTTTGGTCAAAAGCTTCATGGGCTGTATGGAAGCTGATTTTGTGTCTTTTAGAACATGTTTTAGTTATTTTTCACATTTTAGGGGTCATTTTGCAATTTTGCAGAGTTTAAGGACTAGTTTGTAAAATTAGGAAATTTTTGTTTTATGGTCAAAGGTGTTTGACCAAACTTTCATATGGATGTGCTTCATGATTTACATGCTGGTTTTTATATGATTAATCATACTTTTTGATGATTTGGGATTTTTTTTATCTAGGCACCTAAGTGTAAAATTAGAAAAAGTTTAGGGACAATTTAGTAAACCTTAACATTTAGGGGTAAATGGTCATCTTTAGCATTTTAAAATATTTTTATTATTTCTATGGTCATCCGTAGGGGTATAGAAATAATCAAAACTCTTCATGTCCTTTCGATTTTTCATTAGGGTACAAAATGCAATTTTTAAAAGTTTAGGGACTTAAATGTAATTTTTATATTTTAAGACAATTTTTATATTAAAATTTTCTCATTTAGTTGAAATAGCTATTTTTCATCATTTTTGAGTCCTTAAGACAACCGAGATACTTTTATGTCAAAGGTATACCTAAGGGTATTTTGGTAATTTTTTTTAAAAAATCAACTCTTAGGTAATCACCGGGATGCTTTTAGGCCAAAGGTGCATATGTAGGATAGGTTCATCATTTCTAATCCTTTTCATGTCCTTTAAGGTCATTGGGATACTTTCACGTTGAAGGTATACCTTAAGGGCATTTAGGTAATTTTTCTCGAATCAAGTCCTAGGTAGTCATCAAGATGCTTTTATGCCAAAGATGTACATTTAGGATAGGTTCACCTTTTTACAATCATTTTCATGTCCTTTATGGTCGCCGGTATACTTTTATGTTAAAGGTATACCCTAAAGGCATTTTGGTAATTTCTCTCGAATCGAGTCCTAGGTAGTCATCGGGATGCTTTTATGCCAAAGATGTACATTTAGGATAGGTTCACCATTTCTTAATCCTTTTCATATCCTTTGGGGCCGCCAAAATATTTTCACGTTGAAGATACACCCTAGGGCATTTTAACTATAATTGCTTGTATTTTCATTTGATTTATATGGAAATTTCAGTATATATTATCTATATTTTTCACTAACCCTTTACTGTTTTCCATGCAGCATTATTTTTGGGGGGGAATTTAGGATAGTGGTTTTTATTATTTTTGAAAGAGTCGAGTCATAAAAGGTAAGTTGCTCCCTCCACACACTATGCATATTCATATGCATTAGATTGTCCTCCAATTATACGAAGGGGTAATAGGGGCATAGGTACTTGATATTTTAGGAAGGGTGAAGTAGCTCTACCTTCTGTGGTGTTAGCCTCTGTCGGGCCAGTGAAAGGGCTACCGACTATAAATTTCTATGCCTGCCTAAGGTATTATCCTCACTACAAGCATGGAAAATACTGCCATTCGAATTAAACCCTTTCTGATATAAACCCATGATGGGTAAGGATTAGGATACAACAATTCAAAAACCTATTTAGATGTCTAACCCAAATCTCATGTAATGAGCTATAGAAGACTCACCTTGATAGAGCTATACTCGGTTCTAAAAATTACCAAATTAGGTACATAAGGGGGAATGCTTCTAACCTTTTACCCTTATAATTTGATTTTCTTGATATTAATAAGTGTATGTTGTATTACTATTTACTTTTTATTTCTTTCTCACATTAATTGTTTATGTTGTGAAGGATTTTTCTTAATTTTGGTATGATATTCATATCCCATGGAAACTTGTAAATTCAGTTATGCATCTCTTTTGACATTTGCAAAGTTCATGTTTTCCTATGCTCATGTATTTATGATTTTTAAAGTACTACCAAAAGCAATCATTTTCAACTATTATTTTCTTTTGAATCTTGTAAATATGGTTTTGTATACTAGATAAATCAGAGTTTTGCTAATAAAACAACGATGTTGGATCATGACTTAAATTCCATAAATTCTTGCCTCTATGATAATCTCCATGCTTGACATTTAAGTTGTCTCATCAGATCTTGCTCTATTCATTCATTCATTCATTCCTTCAAGTATTTATTCATTCATTTATTTTTTCATTGATTCATGCCCTATTTTTTTCCATTCATTGACATATATACGTGGATGATAATAAAGATTTATGTGAACAAGATACATATTCATGCAAAATGATCTAAGGTCCTTTTTTTTTCATTTCAAGGTGAAGTAACACAAATCGTTAAATGGAAGATGCCATACAACGAGAAGAAATGTAAGTACAAACTTTAAGTTGATGGAACCACTCAAGATAAGCGAACTTGTTCACCAACAATTGAAGGTATTACCAACAATTCTATCAAGGATCTGTGGCAGTGCAAGCTAAAAGGCAACCACCTTAATGTGCTAATATGTGGAAGCCAATTTCATAATATATATTCATGCTGACGTAAAAGCTCTCCAAGAGGCAACAGGTAGCATATGTGAAACAAGAGAGTCATCCTGTTATTAAATGCCAAAAAGACATAACCGCTAGAAGCTAGGATCATCGTGAGTCAAGAAAACATGGAAATCTATTCGAATAGTGTCATTGCCGCAAACTTTCATTACTCAGCAACTTTAATAAGTTTATCCTTGTACCTCACAGCCTTTCATATAAACTTTCTCGATCTAGAGTTTTACAAAGCCAAGAAACCCAAAAAAAATAGTTCAAGTGATTCTTAAAAGCAGAAAAGAAAAAATGAAGGTATATCGTGCTTGATTGATTTCCTACACTGAACTCTTTTCCTTGCTCATTTGGAGTTAAATGATCTTCGTTATTCCATCAAAGTCTAAAAACACCCCTACCCAGAATCCTAGTATTAGGATGCAACATTTTTTTGTCGAAGGATCTTATTAACCAATGCATTGTTGTTCAATGTGAGGATAATTTGGTTTATTTAGCATGGTTGACTAAAGAATCACACACTACCATAAATTGTGATTTGAATTGCTCGAATGGTTACTTGCCATGCCATAAGCTTTTGAATTCATTTTCTCTGCTAAGTATTTTAGTAAAGAGATGGCATGACTAAAATGACAAGAAATAACCATGCATTTTGTGGAATTTTCAAGCTTGAGAACTTAAAGTTTGATGTGCCTCCTAATGTTCCACTAGTTGATTTACAATTCAATCCTCTAAGATCTAAATCAAATAAAATTCGATGAGTTGGTGGAGGCCTACTAATGATAATTAGTCTAAGGATCATCTACCTTATGGTAGTATGTCAATCAGGGGCAATTTCTAACATAATTTTAAAATTTTGTACATTTTTTGGAAAAGGTGAATTGTGAAATGAATTTTGGTTTGTAAATTCTGTGTACACTGGTATCAACCATCGACCATGAGTTTTGTTGATTTCCAATATTTAGGATAAATAAGAACATTTTGAAAAATTTTTCTTTGGTAGATGATTACCATTGGATTAAATCTTCTCATAAAGGTTTTTCACTTCCACATATATGATTATCCTAGACATTCAAATCTAGACTTTTCACCACCAGAGACCTTTTACATCTAAATGTTTTTTTCTAGGGATTCCTTGAAGGTGTTACAAATGGGTTATGCTCTTAAAAGACTTAGATATCAATAGTTTGATATGTGTTGAAATAATGATAGAAATTCTAAGATCTCCCTCATTTTGATAACCTTTTGCCATAATTTCCATTACACTATTCTAAATCCTTAATTCAGGAAAAATAAGAATGAACATGAGCCATAATCTTCTTCTCCTTTTTAACAAAACCTTTTCTAACAATTCTTGATACATAAGATATAAAATCCGAGATCTTTTCCAAGCTAATCTTATTTTTTCTTAAAGGCTCAACCAATCGTTGGTGGTTATAAAAGCCAGTATTATTGAGGGGAATACCTTAAGCCTTTATTGAGTGTAACATCATGTTATTGAAGTATTCAAAATAATTTCTGAAAGAAATTACCTTTTTTCCTAGCAAAATGCTTGCTAGTTCAAATGGTTG
>JBBYHM010400346.1:0-13334 GCA_038381775.1 Adansonia rubrostipa | reverse complement strand
TTTTAATAGAGAAAAATAAATAAAAGTTTTGATGAAATATGAAGATAAAGGGAATGAAATTTGAGAGAAAAAAAAAAGAGAAACAAAAAAAAAAAAAAAGAAAGATAAAAATGGTTAACGATAAAAGTGAGTAAACGAGATGGTAATGATGACAATGATTGTTGCAAAATAATCTTATTAATTAGGGATGATAGGCAAACATATTTATAGAGAAAATAAGAGAAGAACATATTTATTAATTGGTTAATGCATAAAAATAATAAATAAAATTATTAATTAATATTATGTAAAAGATTGTTTGAAAAACAAAATTAGAAAAAGCCTTAAAACAATATTCTTTGTAATTTATTAGTAAAATTAATATATGAATATATTATACTAAAATTAAATTCAATGAATTACAAAAAATTAATTTGTAATCATTTTTATAATTATATTTCTAGTAATTTAACCATTCAAATTATATTAAAAAGAGTTAAAATAAAATTCAAAAAATAATTAATAAATTAATATATCATATTGAATTCAATTAATGAATACAAAGTTTAGACTCAATTAATCTAACTATCAAAATAATATTCTTTATAATTTATTGGTAAAATTAAATTCAATGAATTAAAAAATATTAATTGGTTATAATTTTTATAATTATATTTTTAGTAATTTAATCGTTCAAATTCTATTAAAAAGAGTTAAAATAAAATTCAAAAAATAATTAATTAAATCAATATATGATATTAAATTCAATAAATAAACAAAAGTTTGGACTCAATGAATCTAATTATATCTATTAATTAATGTTAGAAAAATCTTCCAAAAATATAATGCATAAAAAATAATAAATAAAATTGGTAGTTAATATTATGAAAAAAATTCCTTGAAAAATAAAATTCAAAAAGGAGTTAAAACACAATTCTTTGTAATTCGTTGGTCAAATTAATATATTATACTAATTTTAAAATTAAATTCAATGAATGAAAAAACATTAATTGGTAATAATTTTTATAATTATATTTTTAGTAATTTAACCATCCAAATTCAATTAAAAAAGTTAAAATAAAATTTAAAAATAATTAATAAAATTAATATATGATAATAGATTTGTCGAATGAATATAAAGTTTGGACTCAAAGAATCTAACTATATTTATTAATTAATGATATAAAAGAGTCCTTGAGAAATCTAATGTATAAAAAATAATAAATAAAATTATTAATTCATATTATGAAAAAAATTCCTTGAGAAACGAAATTCAAAAAAGAGTTAAAACAAAATTCTTTGTAATTTATTGATAAAATTAATACAATATATTAAAATTAAATCAAATGAACGAGAAAATATTAATTGATAATAATTTTTATAATTACATTTTTAGTAATTTAACTATTCAAATTCTATTAAAAAGAATTAAAACAAAATTAAAAAAATAATTAATAAAATTAATATATTATATTAAATTTAATGAATAAACACAAGGTTTGGACTTAATGAATCTATGTATCTATTAATTAATATTAAGAAAAATTTCTTGAGGAACGAAATTTAAAGAAGAGCTGAAACAAAATTTTTAGTAATTTATTGGAAAAATAAATAAAATTATTAATTAATATTATGAAAAAATTCCTTGATTTCAAAAAAATCTTTCAAAAAAAAAAACCATAATAAACATTAGCATTATATAAAAAAACAGTATTTTATATATATTACATAGATATAATTAAATTAGTCACCTAAAAATTTTGAAAATCCCTTTACTATATCGATTTATATGTATTTATATATTAAATATAATTAAATTAGCTCCAGAATAAATTTTATTTTTATTTTTTTTTTTTTTCCTATCTATAACTTAATTTATATCTTAGAATTTATATATAAATATAATTATTAGACTTAGTCTCAAAAAAATTTGAAAATCATATATATATATATATATATATATAAAATAAAATAGTATGCATGCTTACTTGGTAAGCACTACTAACATGGCTACTTACGTGAATATTTTTTCTTGATGACATATAAGATAATCTTGATTTTAATTATAATATTTTCAATTTTAAAATTAAAAAAATTAACTAATATTGTAATCTACAAAATATTGGCTTAAATAATTAGGTTAATTGATTTAAAATTTTTTAATTTTAAATAATTATATATATGATTTAATGTAGTTAAGTATTATTTTTTTCAGATTGAATAGATAATTATTCAAAATTAAATTTTTATATGAGAATACAGTGGATTACAAATCAAAATCATAATCGACCACCCAAAATAGAACAGAATGCCTAGTATTAGTGTTTCTCCCATCAGCCCACCCGCCGTACCGTAATAAAAATGACAGATAAGCTAACCCTTCTGAATAATCATAAGCCTCTTTTAACTCTAGTGATGAATTCAACCTCTCAAAAGTAAAAATAATGTGAACATGTGGACCACTATTTAGTTACTAAACATACTCCCAATAATTCAGTAACGTCGAAAAAATCAGATCTGTCGATTACACCGATTCATAAAATAAATCATGAAAAATAAAAAAATTTAAACATCGCAATAAACGCAATAATCATGGTAATGAATGCAATAACACGATTCAACTAAAAATAAATCTAGCAAATTACTGTTTTATAATGGTTTCCTATTTGTTTCAGCTCAAACTCTAAATTGACATGGCACTTGAATCCAAAAATACACTATTTCAAATTCAAGTTGACTCTTGGATCATTGTACATGCACCATGCTTAAATTGAATGGGTTAGAATGACTTAAATTCAAATTAACTATTGGACTGTAATACATGCACCTAACTTAAATTGAATGTGCTAGGATGACTTTACTGTGGCAGAGTTATTTGCTTTAAAGATTTCATTTGATGTCTATATAAAACGGAGAGGAAGAACATTCTCCGAATTTATGAAGTAGTCGCCTATGGTGACTCACGAAGTTGATGTCTTACTGTGTATTGTAGTCATCTGGGCTGCTTTTTGAGTGGTTTATGAATTTCATTATGATTGTTATTTTGGTTTTCACTCTAGGGCTCGGATTCGAATTATATTGGTGTATTTTTGAGTCTTTTTTACAATAGTATTACATCTAATTAAAAAAATAAAAAATACATATGCAATGCATAATTTAAATCTTTAAACGCTACCAAATTTAAAAGATTATTTTGAGTACAACGTTGGATTATTAAACTAATAAATTCATGGGTTTTATAATTTGTTTACAAGTGCTTTATAGTACTTTTTAAGGTTAATTAATATATTATTTATAATAATAACTCTGTTTTAAATACAATAGTTAATAATTTCATTTTCATTTCTAATGCACTAAATAAAAATATTATTTTATATGATAGTGTTAAAATATATCCCTAAAACACTAATTTGAAAAATCAATAATTAGTAAGATCCACGAATGATGTAAAGATATCAATAGGTTGAGCAACCTTGCAACCCGAATTTTTTAAAATTCCTTTCCCACGTTGGTATGGATCCTAGACTATTCAAAAAGCTCATTTTATTATTCATAATAATAGTAAAATATTTTTATTAATATTTATATATTTTTATAATTAAATTTAAATAAAAATATTTATTTATTATTAAATAATACTTTGAGCAAAATTAAATTAGTTTGAATTTGTAAAATTCTTGTTCAAGATTCAACCCATAATAAGTCTAAATGATGATAATTATTAGTAGCGGTCATTGATGACTTTTATGATTGTTGTTCATATATTCGATTTTAAGCTTAAAAAATAATATATTTAAATTTTTTTTATAAAAAAGGTTGTAATATAGAGACAATAATAGATTTATATTTGAAGATTTAAACTTTAAATTTTTTAAATATGATTATATAAATTTACTGGATTAAATTTTATATTTCAAAAAAATATATACTCATATTATTGTTTGTATTAATGGACATTATTTCAGTTAGATTAGATTGAGTTTTTTTTTTTTTTTTAATAATTTTCATGTACTATTAATTGAATTTTAAGTTAAATACTGCATCAGATTTTTTTTCTTTTTGCTAGTCTTAGTTGTTAGCATTGAATTCACATATATATGACAGAAGCGTTGAAGGATTGTGTTATGTTCATATGATCTATTCACACATAGCACACAATTAATTATAAATAAAAATTGAAAATTGGAAAAAATATAATTACTATACATATATATGTATATATATTTGTCTTTTATCTTTATGTTGAGTGGAAATAACATCAAACCATTACATAAGAAGAAAATGGAGCAATCTAATAATAAAAAAAATAGATTTTAAAATTCCGACCTTAATTATGAGGAACAACTCGTACATGACGATAATTGCAAAATCCAAATGTTCTTCAACATACCTTTTAAAATGAAAAGACTACTGCTGCAAAAATTTCAACCAAAAAAAAAAAAGACAACGAAGACGAAGAAAAGTCTCAAAAAATTAAAAAAAAAAAAGAAAAAGGAAATAGAAAAAAAGAAGAAAAATAGGACAAGAAAATTATATTATAGTTATTAAATTCAGCGCTTTATGTATTCATTTTATATTTATATATTTTATTATATTATAATTATTTTAAAGATATTTTATATAAATTTTAATTCATTAATAATTTATTATATATTTATTTAAATATATTTGTGTTATTTTTTATATAACAACGTATTTTATATCATATTTTAATTATTATTTTTTTGTCGTTTTTAATATTATCAAACCTAATCATTATAATATCTCTTGAAACGTATCCAAATGGATCTTAAAAGAAAATTTTATTTTTACATCTTATGTGTGAAAAAGAAAAAAAAAAGGAAAGAAAAAGCAAAGAGCAAGTACCAAGTCTTCTTATACTTGGTAAATGTTTTGTTTTGGATTCATGAACATGTTAGATTTGAGGCACCAGCTCTTCAATGTCTCGTGATTTGTCAGTAAATTATTTGAGAAAGGGGCATGACTGGATGTATTGTTTTTGGCATGCGTTTTTCAATCGGTGGAAGATTGGCTGGTACCAACCAAGGTTTCTCCCGTCTTCTTAGGCGTTAAACTGTTTTGATAAGGTAATTTACATTCAAGAAAAATTACCACTAATTTTTATATAAATCATAAATTTTTTATTTTATCAAATTATTCATTAAATTTTTATTATTAATGAATTAAGTCATTTACGATATTTTCATTAAGTAATTCAAACAAAAAAATTAATTCAAATAAAAAAACTATTTACATTTCATTAAGATAATTTTTATCATACATACATTGAATGTACATGCATGCTGAGTCATTTTTTTATTAAAATTACTCAACGCAGTTAGCGTAACGTAATTTTTTTAATGATAAAAGTTTAGTGATGTAATTTGATAAAATTAAAGGTTAACTATAAAATTTAAAGAAATGAAAAATGATCAATAGTTATTTTCAAAGGATAAAAATCATTTGTAGAAGTTTAAGAAACAAAAAATCGTGCCTAATAATCATATTTTAAAACTATATCTCTAAAAATTTTGGGATAGTATTCGTCTTTAATATTATTAAATTATGTATGACATTTATCCCCAAAATAATTAAAATCAAGATAGAAAAATATCGTTCTCTTATGTCGTTACTAAAAATCTCTTATTTTATAATAATTTATGATTTATATAAAAATTAATACTAAATTTAATGATCTAAAAGTAATTACCCTTATGATCCTTTCTTTTCTAGTTGCTTGAGAGACCGGTGGTGGCCAGCCTTTGCATGGGCTTTTTATGGTCGGGTTGGCTTGCTAGAAATGGAGGTTGTTTTTGAAAGTAAATGCTGGACAGTCCAATAATGTCTTTCGTACATTGTTAGAAGGAGATCATTTCAGTGGATTAAAGCATTTAAGGAGGACATCTTTGTAGAGGAAATTGCATGGTGGAATGATCGGTGTAGTTTGTATAGAGTTGCGTCAATTCACGCTCTAAATTATTAAAAAAAAAAAAAAAAACAAATTTACCAAAACTTAAAAGCTTGAAATTTTTATTATTATTATTTTTTTCAAATGCGAGGTATTGGGTTATTGTGGCTTTATTTGCAGGAACAGTGGGCTCTCCGAGGTTCAATGATGCAGAGTTATTGGCTATTAAAGTAGCATTGGAAGATTATAGCATGAGTGGGTGAAAGAAAGAACAAATGCTAATCAGAATCTAACTCCAAAGTGGTTGTGACATAATGCTTTAACTTGAATACGAGACCATGGCAGTTGGAGGAATTTTTCTTTTCTTTTTTTTGTTTTTTAATAATATCGATGCTAGGGTTGAGTATATCGAAAATATCCAATTTCAAAATATGTTCGACGAAGCTATCAGCCTCGCTTACTCGCTTGCTAAGGTAATCCCTATGCTTTTATGGCTTTATTTGATATTATGCCTTTTTTTTTTTTTCCTGATATCACGCTGGGGGAGTGTTCTGTAATATTCAGTCCATTGGTTATGGCGTGCTGTTTAATAGGTTTTTAATTTCATGAGACATGAGTGTATTTGTCTAATTAATAATATCTAATTAGATCTCTTTATGGGTTAGGCTGTATCGTAATTTAAATTTTTTTTTAAAAAAGTATTTTCTCAAGCTCAAGTCATAGTTTAAGTAATTACGTATTTGACGTAAAATCGAACATGAGTATGTATATGTTTAAAAAAGATATGTTTAATTTTATGCGCTTTTCTTATATAATTACAAGATTTTTTTAAAATTATATTCTTATACTTGTGTCTGATTATGTACACGACATAAATATCAAATATAAATATTTAAAAAAAGAAAAGTCAGAGGTCACAGATGTACTGCCAAAACAATCAACAAAATAACTCGTGCAGGCGCATCATCTTTTATATGAATGCAGACTTATTAAATCCTGGAATTCACATTCCAAAGAGCACTAAAAGAAATGGGAAACAGTACTTGCAAAAAATACACTCTTGCTTGTCTAATATCATCAGAGGATTCAGAGTTGTCAAGAAGTGCAGAGGGACAGCAGCTTCAGCTTTCTCAGAATGATCGGTTTTGGCAATTGGTAGAAGCTGAGACTTTGAAAGTGTAAAATGAAGAAGACGATCTCTTAACAAGACAAGGTTTACAACGTAAGTTTGAGAGCTTTATCTGGTTTAGGAAACAATCAGGATTGAAGATCAGGTTGAAAGGAAAGAGACTGAGCCTATTGTTGCAATAAATATTGGCAATGTTGGGGTGGGGTTGAAAATGGTTGAAGAGAAGATTGGAAAGGAGATTGGGTGACAACAACGTTGAGTATATGCTCAAGTTGGAAGGTTTCTCTGGTTAGTTTTTAGCAAAGCTATGTGTAATTTCTATGCCTACATATCCATTTTCTTCTGAAAATCCTTTTCTTTTCCCCTTTGACTATGCCAGGTTTCAGGTTTGCATTAGTCTATGCTCATGTTTGCATTAAAAAAATTAAAAATTGGAGGGCATCCTGTTAAGGAAACTATTTCATTAAGCTGCTGCTATGAAAAGAATGATCAATCAAAGGGGTCAAACAGTTCAAAGGATCAATCACAAGGATCAATGATGTAATCGAAAGAATCAAAATGGCAATGACGTTTGATATTTCTAATTTTACTACTGATTTTATTCTGAATTTATTACTTGCTATTTTCCATGTTTTCTTCCATGTGATCGGTTTAGTCTTGCTATATATAATTAGAAGATTGTTAATGAAAACGTCAAGGGGCATTTTGGCTTTTTCATTCAAATCTTTTAATGGTATTAGAGATTTCAGTTGTAAGCCTCAAAATCATGTCAACCTCCTTTTCTATCAAAGAACCTCAACTTACAATTCAAGCCTTCCATCAAGTTTCTAGTTTGATTTTCCACCAAGCTAACACAACTAATTTCTGTTATAGCGCTCTCAGATCATTCCTCTACTCTGAAGTCTAAGTTTTTATCATCACCTTAGCATAGATGCTAAACCCACAGAAGAGATAAAGGATCACAAGGGCAGCAAATGTATCAATCCCCTTTATGAGCCATGGACAACAAATGATGGTCTTCTCATCCCTTTGTTACTTGGAACAATGAAAGAAGACATCATAAGTTCCATTTTTTGTGCAGAAACAACCTATCAAGTATAGACATCATTGGAGCAACAGCTTCTTCCAATCACAACAGAGAAGGAAGGTCATTTGAAAAAATATGTTAATGATTATTCAAAAGGGATCATGATCTCTAGAAGAATATTTAAGAGACTTCAAATCAATATGTGACAACCTCGTTGCAATCAAGAAACCTGCTTTAGACATTAACAAAGTTTTATAGTTCGCTTGTGGATTAGGTCCTAGTTATGAAAGTTTTCGGTTTGCCATGCTCACAAAGCCTCCTTATCCACTGTTCTCTCAGTTTGTATTGGCTCTTCAAGGCTTTTAGCAATCTCGTATTGCAATAAAATGTGAAGAAAAGCTATTTGTAGAACAAGCTTAAGCATTTTTTAGTCAGCGTGATCGTGGAAGAAGGGATGGTCGAAGAAGCCATGGAAATTTCACCTTAAGAGGCAAAGGTTTTACTCCTGCAGGATGGTATAACCCACAAGGTAATTCTTTTTATCATTCAAACAAAAACCGAGTGGTTATTCACGGCAACCACAATAATTCCATGAAAAGAACAACTCCTCTATCACAATAACAATCAAATGCAACTTCCAATACCGCTGAAAATAATGGTAAAAATTACTTGTCAAATATGTGGTCGAGCAAATAACCTTGCTATTGATTGTTGGTACAGATTTGATTATTCATATCAATCTGAGGAGCTTACTCAAGCTCTTGCTGCTGTTGCCATCGATAATTCAAGTGATTCATCTTTTGACGTGGATTTCGGAGCTACTTCACATGTGACAAATAATGTAGGTAAACCTTCATACAATAAACCATATAATAGAAAAGATGTGATTTATGTAGGAGATGGAAACAGTTTACCTATATCCCAGACTGGTGATGTCAACATTAGTACAGGGGATAGATATTTGAATTTAAAAGATGTGCTTATAGTGCCAAATTTTAAAAATAACCTATTACCAGTTGGAAAGCTTACAATAGATAATTTGTGCACTTCTGAATTTTCTACCTTTGACTTTTTTGTTAAGAATTGAAACTAAAAGACGAAAGGGGCGTAAAAAGCTTAAACTTTATGCTTTAGATGATGTTTCTCAGAAAGCTCTTAGTGCAATAAGAAAAGGTGGATCATCTACAGTTTTGTGGCATCAACGGCTTGGACATCCAAGCTCAAAGATCTTATCTTTGTTAAAAGAATGTAAAGTTATTGATGTCTCTCATTGGATATCTAAACCTTCAGTGTGCATTAGTTGTCAAACGGGAAAAAGTTGTAAGTTGCCATTCATTATTCAAATAAAATTTCAAAATTTCCTCTTTGATGTTTTAAATCGAAGATTTTGTTTCTATGTCATATTCGTTGAAGATTTCTGGAGGTTTGCATGCTTATATCCTTTGCGAAGAAAATCTGAATTCTTTGAAACCTTTGAAAGTTTTCGAAGGATGGTAATAAATAAATTTGATCGTCGAATCAAAATTTTTCAATGTGATGGGCAAGTGAATTTAATTCATATGATTTTCTCATTCATATTCAAAACAGTGGAATCAAACCGCATGTATCTTGTCCAGGAACTCTGAACAAAATGGAGTCGTAGAACGCAAGCATCGACATATTGTTGAGATTGCTCTAACTAGGCTTTTTCATGCAAATTTGCCTTTGCCACTTTGGGTTGATATTTTTCTCTTTGCAATATATCTCATTGATCGTCTACCATCATTAGTGCTACATAATGACACTCCATATCACAAGCTTTACAAAAGACACCCTGACTACAAGGGCTTACGAGTCATTGGATGTCGATGTTTTCCTTCTTTGAAATATCAAGATGGAAATAAAATCATGAAAAGACAATATCCATGTGTCTTCATTGGTTATAACCCCGTGCACAAAGGTTATCATTGCTTCTACCCCACAACACGAAGGGTCTATATCTCGAGGCATTTTGTTTTTGATGAAGGATTCTTCCCTTATCACACTTCTGAAACTTTCCACCAGATAATCCTGAGCAAAATCAACAGTTGACTCTTTGTGAATTTCCTTCTCTTGATGAATACTTAAGTGCCTCCAAAAAGGAATCTACTTCAATGTCAAATATCCCTTAAAATTTGGATATCTTGATCGAACCTAATAAGGAAACTTCTTTATCTTCTGATCCTGTTTTAATCATAATTGTAATGCAAGCTTATCTTCAAATAGCACTCCATAAGCTATAGTCTTAATTGAAGAAATCATTACAGCAAATTGTGTTGAAATTGTTACTGAAATTATGCCTTCACAAAAAAGGCCTATTACCGAAAATGCCTCACATTTCGATAATGAGACACTTTCAAGCCATGCATCTCATTCCATGAAGCAATAAAATGTCTCTTCTCATGAAGCTTCACCCATGGTAATTGTTACCAGTGATCGACCTCTAAGACTTCGATGACCACCAGCATACTTGGAGGATTATGCTTTTACAATAATATCTCAAATTGAGCTAAAGACTTTTAAGGCAGCATTAAAGAGTTCAAAACGGATAGTAGCCATGCTAGAAGAAATTCAAATTCTTCAGGACAATGAAACATAGACTCTTGTCCCTCATCCTTCAGATGCAAATCTGGTTGGTTCGAGGTGTGTATTTTGCATTAAATACAAAGAAGATGGGTTTATTGATTGTTTTAAGGCTCGATTGGTTGCACGAGGATTTACTCATGCCTATGGGATCGATTATGATGAAACATTCAATCCTATAGTCAACTATCATTTGACTTGTTATCGCTCTCTCCACTTTTCTCAAATGGAATGTGCACTAATTTGATATCAAGAATGCTTTTCTCCAAGGTCATCTTAAGAAAACTATTTACATGGAGTAACCACCAAGTTTTGGCAATCACAGTTTTCCTAACCATGTATGTTTACTCTAGAAATCATTATATGTTATCAAACGAGCACCTCGTGCTTGGTTTGATCGTCTTTCCAAATTTCTACTCCATCTCGGATTTTATTGTAGCAACGCCGATTCATCACTTTTCATTTATCGAACCAGCACCATTGCAATAATTCTTTTTATTTATGTTGATGATATTCTTGTTGCTAGTGACAATGACTTATTCATTTCAAATTTTATCTCTCAACTTGGTCATGAGTTTGCCATTGTCGACCTTGACTCTCTTCGATTCTTTCTTAGAGTAGAAATTAAACCTTTCTTTGGTGGAGTATATTTGACTCAAGCAAAGTATATTCAGTATCTCCTTCCATGTATAAAATGCTTGAAAGTTTCTCTATGACTACACCAATTATTAGAAAAGACAAACCTTTAACCTCAGATGAGAGCCTAGTTGATCTAACAGAATATCGCACCATTCTTGGCGCTTTACAATACTTGACATTCACTAGGCCTGATTATTACAAATGCTATGAATCATGTTTGTCAATTTTTCAATGCTCCCACTCTAATTTATTTAAAAGCAATAAAAACAATGTTGAGATATTTAAAAGGAACTCCAAATTTTGGGTTGTGCTATCTTGCTCAAAGTCCCCTCTATTTATATGGTTTTCAGTGATGCAGATTGGGTAGGATATTTAATTGCACGAAGAAGCACTATTGGTTTCTATGTCTTTCTAGGAGCAAACTGTATTTCTTGGTGTTCCAAAAAGCCACATATAGTTGCTTGTTCTAGTTCTGAAGCTAAATATGGGCCTATGGCTTCAATACCTTCTTGATTCAAAATATTGGTATCACACTTCATCAACCTCCTCAATTGTTTTGTGATAATATAATTGCTCTTCCCATGTCTATCAATTCAATGTTTCATGCTTGCTTAAAATACATTGAGCTAGATTATCATTTTGTTCGTGAGAAACTTACTATGTGCACTCTTGTCACACGTCACATCTCTTCATTAACTCAACCTGCAGACATTTTCACCAAGCCATTACTTAAGCAATCATTCACATTCCTTTGAACTAAGCTAGGAGTCCGTAAATATTCCCCTTCCAGCATAAGGGGGCATGTTAAGGAAACTATTCATTAAGTTGCTGCTATGGAAAGAATGATCAATCAAAGGGGCCGAACAATTCAAAGGATCAATCATGTAATCAAAAGAATCAAAATGTCAATGTTATTTGATATTCTTAATTTTACTACTGATTTTATTCTGGTTTTATTACTTGCTATTTTCCATATTTTCTCCCATTTAATTAGTTTCCTCTTGCTATATATAATTAAAATATTGTTAATGAAAAAGTTCAGGGGCATTTTCTCTTTTTCATTCAAACATCTTCACATCCAAAGGTTAGAATGAAAGTAAACGTGTTCAAGGATGAGCGCAGCCCGCATCTCCTTTACTCAACTTTATCTAAGCCAACCCATAAATCTATTTTATTATTGAAAAATATTAAAATATTAAAAAATTATTTTTATAATTAAATTTAAATAAAAATATTTTTTATTAATTGAAAAATAATTTAGACTTAGCCAAGCTAGCTTGAATAAAAAATATCTTTCCAAAACTTAATCCAACTTACCGGTTCATGAACAAATTTAATTTAAATTTGTTTGTGAACAAATCAAATCAATTTTGAGCTTCGATTTTTTTTATTTGTTCTAGTTCATATTGAATCTGAAAAACTGTTTTTACTATATATAAATATAAAAAATATTTTTATATTAATATTTATATATTTTATAATTAAATTTTAATAAAATATTTTTATTAAATAAAAACTAATTTTAGTTAAATCGAACTACAAAAATCTTTTTCAAAACTTGACCATGAGCAAATCTAGTTAGGTTTTAGGAGTATAACTTTTTTTTTATTGCTTTGTGATATAAATCATAAACCAAAATTTACATAAAAATATTTTTTATTAAATAAATAATAATTTGAGTCAAATTAAATTACAAAAATCTTTTTCCAACTTGACCACAAAAAAGTCTACTTAGGTTTTAGGAGTAGAACTCTTTTTTTTTTTTAAAAAAAAAAGTGATATAAATCAGAAATCAAATTAATATTAGATTCTATATAATGCAGATCAAAATGTCCAACACCATACCAAACTAATCAATTACAACATGGACATTATGTGTAGTTTTATTAAAGTAATAAAATTAATTATCTTATAGTTTGTATTAATTTGAATCTAAGTACTACATAAAATTTGTCATATTATGTTTTCTAAAAGATTATCTAATAAATGTTTGCATGCACAGTTGGAGATTTTGCTCTTTTTTTTAAAAAATTTTTTAGAACCAAAATATA
>JBBYHM010400315.1:2410-13339 GCA_038381775.1 Adansonia rubrostipa | reverse complement strand
GAAAAATGTTACTCCAATACTGCCTTTGGTGGCAATGCCATGCATGATCAATTTTTATTACATAATTTACACTGATAATGCATGCCTATTGCCTATTGGGATATAGTTTAAAACATTTATATGAATAATTTATGTAAAAAAAAAAAAAAACAGTTGATTCGTTGCTTTTATCTACTTAACTCTAGTTTTTACATTAATCTCACTTCAAAATCATAATTCTTCACATATACAGCTTACAGTTACGTACCAAAACAATGAGAGTACTGCATCGTATCAATATTTATTTTTATTATTAAAGATTATTGAAACTTAATTTAATTGATACTTCCATATTAATTTATATATATTTTTTAAAAATTAATAGTAAAATAGCAGAGAGTAAAAGTACTAGATGAAACGGTAAGTGATTTTTTATTTTTATTTTTTTAAAAAAGAACACTTCAATAATGGTAATGGTCGACCTAATCATTTAGTTTAATTACACAAACATGTGGTGTAATAGATGACTTACCCACCATGGCACTTCTGCTCAATTGCTTTACACTTTGGACATCCACCAAAAAAAAAAAAAAAAAAAACATGTCAACAAGTTTATTGTTTATGTCCAGAGCTCCATTGCTTCGCCTGAAAAGGTTCAAATGAATTATTCTTCTTGCTCCAGGGAGTAGAGGGAAAAGTATATACTTATTAATATTAAATACGATATGAAAGAAACAATTAAAATATCATACAAAACATAATATAAAATAACATGAATACGATACAAATATATGAATGTTTAAAAATTTATATAATATAAATTATTAAAGTATTAAATTTTAATTTATATAAATATAAATTATCTGAAAAATAATTATATATAAAAAAATACATAAACGATATAAATATAAAAATTGTTAGATTTGTTCCTAGATAATAAGTTACATAAAATGATTGTAGTCTCGTAAGGATGAAAATCAATCGTGACTTACGAAGTTAACATGGTTCATTTACGAACATCTTTATGGAGTTTTGAGAATTCACTTTACAAATTTAAGTTGTTGAATCGATATCCATATATTAGTGCTTCATTTAGAGGTGTAATGATGACGTGGAGAAAAAAATTTATTTTGTTGAAGTATCAATTTATATTTCCACATAATGGTAATCTTTTATCCACCATCCAACCTGTTAAAAGTATAAGTCGTAAATAAGGTCATAATAGATGTCGTTGGGCAAAGACGAAGACCAAGACCAAGACCAAGAGCAAGATGATGAACGAAGGTTCCTTTTGATACGTCAATCACATGCACCTCATCTTTTGGGATATCATTGAATCGATATGTGTGAAAACTAGCAAAAGTCAAGCAACAGCGAGCAGTGGGAAGACTTTGGGGAGGGGTGGGGATGGATGATACGACATTGAATCGACCAAAAAAAAAAATGCTTTGCCTCTTCGGTTTAAAATTGTGCAAAACAAGGGACAAAAACGTCACTATCCAAAGAGAACATGATTCTACAAAAAAGATAGAAGATAAAAAGACTTCGGCCTAAATATAGGGGTCCCAAACACTGGACATATTTTCTCTTTTTTCTCATGCCAATTAATATGTGGCTCCTCCTCTCCTCCCTTCATTGATGTTGGCCTCAAACGCTCACCCAGAAAAATCTAGCGCCCGCAGCTAAAAGGAAATTCTAAAAGAAAAAAAAAAAATCTAGCACCTAACGCCAGTCACAGTAAGAAGAAACGACTAAAATAATATTATTAATTTGGAATAAATTCCACGCTCGTTCGATCTGGTAATAGTAAAATTGCAGTCAAAAGCCAAGACTTAGCAAAATTAAACATTCAAATAGATAGATTAAAAGTTCTTGTTGCATAGATTAAGTGTATAAGTTTTTTTTTAAATTAGATAAATTTATATATATATATTTTACTATTGAATAAGAACAAATCAAAATTTCGTATTTTAATTTTTTTTAACTTTTTATTAACTTTTCATTAAACTCAATTAATCCCTCGGCGTGTATTTTTAATTTTGTTTAATCATTTCTAATAGGAAACTTCAACAAATTTCAACTAAGCATTGTCCTAACATTGTACTCAAAAGAAGTATCGATTAATGCCAGAGGTTCCAACGACAAGATTGATTCCAACGAAGAATATCTACCCCTTGTAATTTTTTTTCAGCAAAAAAATGATTTTTTTTCCTTTGTCGACCTAGCTGCCAACGTTAATTTAGAACTTATCTTCCTTTGTTTTTATCTGTCTGGCCATTAAGAAGAATATTTTTCTGGTTCATAAAAAAGCATTTTACCTATTACTTTGTACTGGTAGCTTGTAAAGGTAGAGGATGATAAAAAATATACATGTATGGTATCCAATGAAGTTACGATGATAAAAAAGAAAATAATGGAAATGATAAATATGGAAAATAAGTTAAAACAGCAAATCAGTCATTCATTTGGAAGATTATCTCTGTCTCTGTCTCTGTCTCTCTTTCTCGGTGCCCAGGCTTTCCCACTCTGTCTTCTCTCTGTTTTTGCTTCCTATGAGGAGGATTCTGCTGTTTCAACTCATACTTTTATCTCTCTGGGGAGACCTCGGCGCTTCATGGGCTGAAGATAGGCTTCTGAATCCGTCGCAGTTGGAGATGTTCGTCGATGAGCTTCCGGATATGCCTAAAATCCAAGGTTTTCATATGGTGAATGGTTCCCCCATAGCTAAATCACTGACGATTGGCATGTTTAGGAAAAAATGGGTAAGTAATATTCTTTGTCATCTTTCTTGTAAACCCTTCTTTTTTTCTTTCAAACAAAACTTCTTGTTCCTTCGCCTGGTCGAATTAAATATAACAATTTGGACATGAAATAGTTTCTTTGTCTATCAGATATCTTTAATGGGTAGCTAGCTGGTGTCCTATAGCTCAATTCTGCAATTTTATAGCAAATTAAGTTAATGGCATCTCTTCAAATTCTACAGTTTTTTGACAAGGGAGCAATAATTGAACTCTAAATAACAGTCAAAGAAAACCTGCAACAAGTTTTCACATTTTTAAAAAATTTTTTTAGCATGTTAGTTTCAGGAAAGAATTATAGGGCAAAAAGGGAAAAGAGTTAGAAATGTTAATTCTCTCCTCTGTTCCTCTGTCTGCTGACATACCGCCTTCAAAGACTGTTGTAAATTCATGTAATAATACTCCCACCAAATAAAACATATTCGAGTTAAAATTTAGTAAGTGACACTGGCTCCTGGTTCCTACTATTCTGTATCCCTTGGCCCGTTGGAAAGCTTGGTGCTTTCCCACCTGGTTAAAGTATAGAGTCGACAGCAGACAGTGATGCAATTTCGTAAAACATTTCTTTGATTTTAAAGTTTTATACCCTATCTTCTTACACAACATTTAATCATGAAAATGTCCAAGCCCAGCGAGGCTATGCTCTAACTCGTGCAGTGATAATTTTCGTGGTTGCCGAATATGTTAGAACAAAATGCTTTGGTTGGTGGGGCTGGGGCAGATGCTATGCTACGCTATTTCCATTTGAGAAAGTTATGAGCTGAGTAGCCTAGTAGGACTTTATTCCATTGTTTACTTAATTAGTTTCGCTACTTGTTGTCCCTTTAAGTAATAATTAAATGATGTTTGCAAATTCGACGTGAAGATAGTTTCTGAGAAACCAAAATTTTTGGTCGTGAAAGCATCATAATGATCGATCTAGTTTGTCTGCTTTCGCGTTGCAGAAATTCCACAGGGACTTGCCACCGACGCCAGTGTTTGCCTACGGTGCCACCAGGCGTACTGCAACGGTCCCTGGGCCTACCATCGAGGCCCTCTACGGCATTGATACTTACGTGAGGTGGCAAAATCACCTCCCTTCAAAGCACATACTGCCGTGGGATCCAACAATCCCCACTGCCATACCTGCCACCAAGAAGGGAATCCCCACTGTGGTGCACCTCCACGGCGGCATCCACGAACCTGCCAGTGATGGAAACTCAAACTCATGGTTCACTGCTGGGTTCAAAGAGAAGGGTCCTACCTGGTCTAAAAAAACATATCACTATAACAACAACCAACAGCCTGGAAATCTCTGGTACCATGATCATGCTATGGGATTGACGAGAGTCAACCTATTAGCCGGCTTGATTGGGGCCTACGTTATTCGCCACCCTGAGGTTGAGGGCCCACTTAAACTTCCCAATGGTGACCAGTTCGATCGACCGTTAATGGTATTTGATCGTGGCTTTCGTAAGGATGGATCCGTTTACATGAATTCCACTGGAAACAATCCCTCTATACATCCGCAATGGCAGCCAGAATATTTCGGCGATGTAATCATCGTTAATGGCAAAGCATGGCCAAAGATGGTGGTACGACGTCGTAAATACAGATTCCGTATAATCAACGCCAGTAATGCGAGATTCTTCAGATTCTTTTTCACCAACGGCTTGGAATTCATCCACTTGGCAGCTGACTCTACTTACCTTGGGGAACCTGTTGTGACCAATGAAACTTTGCTGGCTCCATCTGAGATTGCCGACGTGGTGGTTGACTTTTCAAAGTCAAAGACTGATGAAGTTGCTCTATCAAACGATGCACCCTACCCTTACCCATCTGGAGACCCAGTCAATGAATCAAACGGTAAAATCATGAAATTTATCATCAAAAGAAATCCAGAGGTTGACACGTGGCGAGTACCCAACAGGTTGATAAAATATCCTTCGCCGGATCTATCTAGTGTGTCGCAAACACGATACATAGCTTTTTATGAGTACACAAGCGACATCGACGAGCCTACGCATCTTTTCATCAACGGGAAACCGTACGAAGCGCCGGCGACGGAAACCCCGAAGGCGGGTACGAGTGAGATCTGGAACGTGATCAATTTAACGGATGATAATCATCCGATGCACATTCATTTGGGACTATTTACGGTGTTGGATCAAACGGAGCTGGTGAAAGAAGAGGAGTTTAAGGAATGCATGTCGAAGAAGAACGACGCCGTCAAGTGCCAAATAAGCAAGTATGCACGTGGCAAAAAGATAGAGGTGCCAGCACATGAGAAAGGGTGGAAGAATGTGTATAAGATGACACCTGGATACGTGACAAGAATATTGGTTAGGTTTTCTTACATACATTCCAACACTTCGTATACATTTGATCCAACTTCGCTGCCTGGTTACGTATATCATTGTCATGTAAGTATTTCTATGACCTTTTCTTTTCATTTTAGCTGTTATTATTAGATTCTTTATTTTTTTAAATATTTGTGCATCAAATATATATTTGGGTATAATTACGATAATAACCAAAAAAAAACTTTAAAAAATAGATACACCCATATTAAGTATACTTTGGCGGGGTACCTTACATTTAATATGATTTCTGTCGTGAGTATCCGGTGAAGAATTACCTATAGACTGTTGTCTTTTCGCCTGGCTATGATTTTCAGTTTTATTCATGGTTTGTACCTTTAAATTTCGAATAAAATCGAAAAAGCATGGTTGACAGAATTCAGTAATGTTGGCACATGTATGCAGATCTTGGATCACGAAGATAATGTGATGATGAGGCCACTTAAGGTGATCAAATGAGAAAGCCAAAGCATGTACGGTGCTTAATAATCTCAAATAGCTGATCATAAAGTCTATTATTTCTTTCACTTCTTTTTATTTTATAACAAAATTTCAGTTGATTTATGCAGGCAAGGAACTGTATTTTACAAGCAAATATTGGAAAGGAATAAAAGAGCAAGGTAAAACAAGGAATGCCAGTTTTATAGTTGTTGATCATATTCCTAAACTTCAGTCATTAGTGCTACAATTTGAGGAAATTTTATCAACAAATAGACTTGACAATATATAGCACCTGATGTTGATGTGTAGAATTGGTGGGGGGCTTTTGGTTAAAAATAAAAGGCATCTATCTTTATGATATAATAAAAATATTATCGTCAATGTGTGTTTTATTATAGACCTTGTTTCGCTGGTTACTTTCCTTTTTTTTAACCTCATGGACTAATTAAATCCAATTAAATTGATTTGACGAATCAAATATTCTATTTTTAATTAATAAATAGTAATTGATCTTAATCCAATTCACCAAATCAAAGATGACACGGCATTCAATGGGGGCAGCTAAACAATTTTATCTCTGCTATTCTAAGTACAAATACCAGATAACATACATATATATATATATATATATATATATATATATTAAGATTTAAGAATAATCTGGGTAGTGATGCATTTAGTTAATTTAGTAGAGAGATTAAAATTATAATATTGATACTAAAATAAGTGGTCTGTGTTTGGATAGCGAAACAACATTAATCATGTCCTAAAATAAGAAAAATAATTATTAAAGTTGTTAATTTAAAGGTTTAATGATAATATTATATATTTTTTTAAATATTATTTAGCATTTACTATATTGAAATTTTCATTCAATTAAATATTGGTGCATAAATAAAGAAAAATTATTCAGTTAATGTATTTGATTATTAAAATAACACAAACATAAGACATGACAAAAATAACAAGCACAGTGTGCGAAAAAATATTTTTAATTTTTTGATAAAATTTTCATATTATATTTGTATTTTTTTATGTATTCATTGTATTTTTTTTATTATGTTCATACTATTTTCTCTTATCAAACATGAAAAAAATAACAAAAATATTACTCCAAAAATAACACGAACAAACAAGACAAAAAAATTATTTTTAATTTTTATATGTTGTGTACACGAAAAGTACCATGAGCAAATGACACAAAAAAATAACATGAATATAATACAAAAAATACAACAATGACAACAAAATATTATACGAATATGACATAAAAATTGAAAATAAAATGTGTCATGTTTGTGCTATTTTGTTGAGTCAAACATAAAAAAATAACATGAAGACAACACGAAAATATTAAAAATAAAATTATTTTCATGTCGTCTTCCTATTATTTTTTGCATAATGGTCATATCATTTTTCTTGTTTGACATAAGAAAATAACACAAACACAATACGAAAAATAATACAAACTCGCATTGAAAAATTGCATGAAAATTTAAAAATACAAAATTTTTAAATTTTCTTGTGTTATGTTCTTATTCTAGTCATGTGTTCATATTATTTTAACAATTGAATAAATTTATTGAATAATTTTTTTAAGAAATTATTATCTTAAATAATATATTTCTATATAATAAAAGTATTTTAATATTTATCGAATAATTTTAATTTTTTTAATAATTGAAGACACTTACAAATAATGAAAACGAAAAAGAAATCCTTGAAAACAGAACTTCACCCATCTAAAAATTGTCTAACTCAACAATCAACATTGTTGTCTCAGCATGTTAAAAGTGTCAAAATAGTAGATGCTTTTAGAGTAAAAGTTTTTTCCTTAAGGTTTTAATTTAAAAAAGTCAATCGTTTTGACATGTAAAAAAAATATATTATCTGGATAAAAACAAAAATATTTTATTAATTAATTTATAAAAAATAGTTCTATTAATATAATAAAATAAATTCCATGATCGTTCCATTTGGCAACAATATTGTAGCCGAAAGCCAAGACTTAAAGGTTTATTTGGATTAAAAAAAGCTATGGTGAGATAGCATATCAAGAGAATCAGCTTTTTCAATGGTGGTCTTTTTCCACTTGGAACACCGCCAGTACGGCAAGGTGGAGTGTTCCCAACATGCGCTGTTATTTTTTGCCACTGGTGCTTCAAGCGGCAGTGCAGTCAAAGGCCCCCAGTTGGAGGGCTTTTTACTTTTTAAACCATAGGGTTTATTTTTTTTCCTAACATTAGAAATTCAATTTTATTATTATGAAACAAATATATTTTATTTTGTAAAATAATATATAAAATATATTATTATGCAATTAATATGAATGAATTAAAAATAAATAGTAGCATGAATAATAAAAAATAAATATAAAAATATTTTTGATATATTTATTAAATTGTAAAATATTTATTAATTAAATTATTATTTAACGTAAATTTCATTTTAATAATTTTTAATTATTTAACATAAATATAATTGCATTTATATTTTAATTATTTTAAGTATTTATTATATATATACATATTTTAATCAAATGCTCTTGACGGTCATTTTCTATTCTCGTCTCATAGTCACGCTGTGATTGAATCCAAACACTTATTCCACCATTAATTTTAATCTCATAGCTATAATATCTAATTTCAATACTATAATAACTAATTTTACTATTATTTTTAATTACACCATCCATGCAAATAGTCAAATAGACTTCTTGTTGAAATATTTTTGATAAAGATGGTGATTTTTTTATAAAAAATGATTAAATTAAAATAAAACATTCAAATCGATAGATTAAAAGGTCTTTTTACATAGATTAAGGGCACAAAAATTTAAAAAAAAAATTAAAAAAATTTGTAATATTTTTTAGTTAAAGCATTTATGTATTGAATAAGTACCAGTAGAAATTTGATTATAAACCATATATTTATTATTTTTTAACATATTATTAATTTGTTCATTAAACTCTATCAATCTATGTTTGAATTTTTATTTTTTATATAAATTTTCTATTAGGAACTTTCATCTATTTTCAACTTTGTATTGTCCTAACATTGCACTCAAAAGTAAAATATTAAATATCAGTTTTAATAAAGTAGAGCGATAAAATTACCACTGTTGTTTAGAATTATTATTTTTTTATGTGTAAATTAATCTTTTAAGATAAAAAGTTCATTTAAATTAACGATAATATTGATTTTTGATGAAGAAAAAAATCAACCATATAATTTTTTCAACAACATAAAGGATGTTTACAGGAGTGATTAAAAATAGACATGCAATGATTCCAGGAAATCATTCCCTCAATGCTCATTGATTTGTGGTAAGAGATTTGTGCCAAAATGCCCAGAAACTCAAGACTTGGGAAAATCAATTTGTTTTATGAGCATTTTTCAAAGGGAGAGAAAATAGTTCCAGAAACTGCCATGTGGCTTAATAAGAAGCAAACTCGAACGTTATTTAGGAGAATGTTTAATGGTGTGATCTATTACGGTTATTTGTCTTCTTTTTGAGAATGAGATCCGGGGATTTCTTTTAAGGGATTTAGGGTTCATCTTGACATGAGTTTTGATTTTTGAAGTTAATTGTTCTTTTTCATTTTAGTTTTTTTTTTATTTACCAGATTTAAATTTAAAATTTAAAATATTTTACTTTTATTTACCTAATTAAATAGACATGCTGCTTAGTCTGCAGGATTGTAATTCAAAAACAATATAAAAATAAATCCAGATTAGAAACACAAATGCAAGGAAAAACTGGAAAAGAACAAGCAAAAACACAATTTTAAAGCTGAAAACCAATTTCAACACAAAATTTGAAGAAAACAAATCCGAATATCATCTGCAGCAACAGAGCCAACGTTGGTCGGATCTGGTTCTAACAAAAGGCGATCAACCCGTATGGATATCGGTTCATCTCACTCTCCTTCTTTCAACCTTGCTTTCCGATTAAACCTCCTATTTCTCATCTCTGCTTATCCTTTTCTCTCTTTCTCTTCTAGTTTTCATTATCTCTCTATCTCCCCGATTCCTCGTAACACTTTCATTTTTCTTTTTCCCGTCTGGCTTCCAGGCTTTTCTTTCTCCTTTTCCTTACTTGAAACTCATTAATTTGATATGAAAGCAAAATAGTTTAAATATTGAAAACATTGACATATGTTTCTTTCTTTTTTAACTTTAATTATTTAAACTTTTTCTTAATTAAAAAATCTCATTGATTTGATAGCAAAAGAAATTTAAATAAAAACATATAAAAGAGCCTTACGCTTTTTTTTTCTTGTTAATTATTTTTTATATTTTCAATTTTATTTATTTTTCAAAAACTACAAGATGCGATTTATTACTTTTTACTATCCCAAGAATATTTCATCTCACCAAATGCCAAATCCTTTTCTTTCCTTTCTCACCAACTTGGTATCTTCATCTCATTTCCTTTCTCTCTTTCCATCATTTGATTTATTTACTTACATACAAAAGCAGGATAAGGAAACAAATAAGAACATAATACCCTGATGTACCAGTTTTAGATACATTTAGTTAGGTGAAAAAATAAAAAATATAAAAATAAAAAAATAAATTTTGAATGTGTTTAATTAAAAAAATAAAATAAAAAATATTATACTTTTTATATTTATTAAAAAAATAAATTATTCTAAATTAAAAATAAAAAAGAAAATAAAGTGAGAACTGTGTGAGTTAAGTGTTTATATTTATAAGATTATTTATTAATTTTTAAATTTGATTTTTATCTTAACTTACAAAAAATATATAATAATAAAATAATATATTTTTATTTTTATCTTATTTTTAATTATAATAAATAATAAGAGAAAAATTATTTTTCTTTTTTACTTTTTTTGTCTTACCATATATATTAATAAAAAAGAAAAAAATTATATTTTTTCATTTTTTCTTTTTCTACTTCTTTAGTTTTTTATCTTTTCAATTTTTTTTTCTTTTTTACCAAGGAAAGCCTTGATAATCAAATACCAATATACCAAAACAATCTTCAAACATAACAAAAATATCTTTATAACCTCAAAGGAACTTAAAAATAATAATATATATAAATATATATTGTTAAGGATTATTTAAACTTCATTTAATTGATATTTACTTTTACTTTTACATTTTTTTCTAAAAAAATAATAAAAATAGAAAAGAGTAAAAGTGCTAAATGAAACTGTAAGTAATTGTTTTAGAAAAACTTCAATAATTGTCGACCTAATCATTTAGTTTAATTGCATAAACATGTGGTGTAATTTATGCTCTGCCCTACTTGTCATCGACCCATCAATATGTGCTCAATTGCTTTTGCTTTACACTTTGGACTTCCACCAAAAATAAAAAAATTATGATCCTGAAATGGTT
>JBBYHM010400304.1:0-13340 GCA_038381775.1 Adansonia rubrostipa | reverse complement strand
TGTGTGGCCAATCAAGTGCTTAAATGCATTCATATTGGGCTATTATGCGTGCAAGAAGATCCAGCAGACAGACCTACCATGTCATCTGTGATTCTCATGTTGGGAAGTGAGACAACAACACTTCCTCTACCAGCGGAACCTGCATTTTCTGTTGGACGTGTTGTTGCAGAACCAACTCAACCGTCTTCAAGTGGAGTCTGCTCTGTGAATGAGGTTACAATTTCAAATATGTCACCTCGCTGATTGATTAGTTGTCGCATTCCATATTCTTTTATCTCACTATTTTAAAGTGCTTATGCAAAATGGATTTGGACAAAAAATTACACATTTAAAAAATGGGTTAGCTTTATCTTAACATTCAAAACTTGGATCTTGTTCGATCCATTTTTCAATCATGTAATATATACAATTTTTATATTTTATAAAGTATGTAACTTATGTCTTATAAAGAATAAATGTATAATATTATAGTTTAAATATTAAAAAATATGTTGTCTATATTTTAAAAACTTAATTAATAAAAGAAGCATATTAAATTATTAAATATTAAATTTAAAAATGCATGTTTAAAAAAATAAAAAAATTATAATATGAATGAGCCTAAATAAATTTAAACCATTTATTTATAAATATTCTAGAACTTAAATATAAAATTTGAAGTACATATTTCAAGTTAAATTGAACTGAAATAAGTATGAATAAAATTACTATGCATAAACCTGATTGAACCCTAAAAATCAATCAAACATGCATGTCCTCATGCTAAAATTTCAATTGGCAATGAAATATCTTCTTTTGATTCTTGAAACTCGATGCATTGAGATAATACATGTTGTACTAATTAATCCTTTGTACTAATTTATCTTGGGTTAATATACTAATGCCCATTGAACTATATTGCTTTTTCACGCTTTGATACCTAAAGAAAAAATTTTCGATTAGGTGTATAAACTTTATTTATGTCATCTAAGTAGTCCATGAGGTTAACGATAGATGACTTGTTATTTTTTTAACTAATAAAAATACGAAATGTGACATTCTTGACATGTCAATAACTAAAAAAATTATTTATTTATTTTTAAAATAAAAATTTATTTAATTTAAAAAATTTCAAAATACCATTGTGTCAATAATTGCCATGCGTCACAATTTTATTAGTTAAAATAATTACACATCATCAACCATTAAACTTTGGATTAACATATGTTACGAAAGTAAACGTTTAAGTTTAAATTTTTCTTTAGGTGCCAAATCGTAAAATGAAGTATAGTTCGGGTACTAATTTATGTATTAACCCTTTATGTTTTATCTTTTGCATAAATATTTTTTTTTTGTACCATGGATGAAAAATAATATTTACCAACGTGAACAAACGTCTTCTAGTATCCAAAAAAATTCTGACTAACTTTAATTTGAGTTTACTTAAAGGCTAAAATTTTGCAATATATCCTTAAAACTTGATGTAAGTAGTCAATTTTAAAACTTACACAACTCAATCAATTTTTTTTGGGGAGGGAGAAGGGTATATGAAAATAAAATTTATCCAATGTAGTAGGTTTTTAATTTTTTTCAACCTATGACAAATTTTTTATTATCTAATTTTTAGTTATTAGATTACTTATACAAATAATAATTTCTACTACACAATGAAGAATTGAAATTTGAAGATAATTTGGATTGTTCTACCTTAAACACAAAATAAAACTGAGTGCGGAGTGGATTAAGGGGGAAAACAGAAGTCAAACTAATAATCAACTCACAGGCAAATAGACATTAAGATTCAGTCAAGAAACAAATGACTGACCCTTTTAATTCTTTCCATGTGTAATTTAAATTTTACTCGTTTTGGAAGCTGGAAGGGTTAAGATGAGGTCCAAGCAGAGCCTATGTTAAACCCACGCCTGTTGTCCAAGTTTGACAGCAATGACGAAAGCCTAATTCCTAATTGAGATGGCAGGTAAACTAAATATTTCAAGTTTTAATGAGTTTTTGGGTTGAGAGATGACAATCCATGTCTTAATTAACAAGCAAGATATTTCCAGCAAGATTCAATAGGAACGAAAAAGATTAAGAAAAAAAATGAAAAAGATGGAAAATTTGTTGAATTTAATCATTAATTCATGTAAAAGAAGATGACATTGCCAAAATCTTCTGGTGAGCATTTTTCGAAAAGTCTTTTTTTGAAGATTCCAACCATTTTCCTAGTTAGAAAAAGGCGGAAAGTATCTAGAAGGTCAAATCGCTGGCATGCAGTTATGATCCGGCCCCTTCCCTTCGCTTGGACTTTGTTTACATCCAATCCAAGAAAAGTAATAAAAAAATAAAAAACATATCTACGCCCTGACCCACCTCAATCACTGTTGTCTGTCGCCCGTAAAACTTCTAAAAATAATAATAAATTGCAGCAATTAAGTACCGTCGTGGATGCCATAGCAAGGTTCTAAGAAAAAAGATAAAATATCGTGGGATATATGTGCATCTAATGCATTCGATATGGCTCGAAATAGAAACGTTTTCAATTTGAATTTTGATAAAAAATATATTCAGCAAGTATTATGAAGATTTCATGATACTTGTATGGCGGAAAAACATGGATAAAATTGTAGCAATAGCTACTGAAAATTTAGCATCATCAGAACATCAAAATGAAGCTATCCTAGCATTAGTCAACACAAAACTATTGATTGATAACTCTCCCATAAACTTAATTAGTAAAATCATATTTTAAACTAATTAATATTTAAAATAAACTTGAATTAACATGTTGGAAATTTGAAGATTAAATAAAAATAATTTCTAAAATTTTCAACCCATGTAACAGGTAAAAACAATATCGGAACAATTTAGAAAGCTTAAAACATCTTAGTACTTTAACTTGAATTAATTAAAATAATTTTAATTAATTATTTAAATACTTTTAAACATGATTAAAGCCCAAAATTTAATGCTGTCTAGATTTTTAAAAAGTTAACAAGAAACAAATTTTCAAGAATTTTACTAAAACCAAAAATCACCAGATCAATATACAAATCAATCAAATTGATTATCACAAAAAACCAACATGCTTGACCACATGTAATCTACAAACCTTAGGCTCTGATACTACCTAAAAGGAAACTCTGTATTCATGCTTATCGAAAGAAATATAAAATATTTAATCTAAATTAAACATATGCTGCAAAATTGAAAGAAATACCTGAATTTCTTAAGGATCTTAGATAGAGATGTAAATGTGGTTGATTTTGGCAGTTTGAAATAGATTTAATATAGATCTTGCCTACTCAGAGACTCCTAACTCTAAGTGTGCTTATCCTTGCATGATTGTTGCCACTAGTAAGTTTCTTTGACCCCTCTTTGAGGCCATAAGTAGCACAAGCATCCTGCCTCTAATGGTAGTCTATACAGATGTTTGTTAGAGCCTTCATGAAGCCCAATGGTTTTCCGCCACTAATTAGAAAGCTTCAAAAGCCCTAACTAAAAGATAAAGTGCAACTGCTTTCAATCTTACACAATTGAGAACAATTCTAAAAAGCATCAAGGATATGAGATAGGGTAGTAAAGAGGCCATAGGGATATGGCAAATCTTGCATCCTATGGGTGGCAGCTACTTTCTCATGCTAGAAAACAAATTTTCTCACTTTTTCTAGACCAAGAATAATTTTAGATCATTAAAGATGATAGTGGTGCGTGGAACTTTAAGGAAAGCAAGGGTTTGCACTAACTTAACTTAGAGATTAGGGAAAATTGGCATAGAAGGTTTTCTAATAGCCAAAAAGTTTTTTAGCCACCTAGAAACTCTTGTAGATGTATATTTTTACGATTAAAATTAGGTTTGGCTTAACTAATGGGTCAACCGAGTCTATTCCCACCAAACGTAATATGTGGTGCTACTTTTAATGTTTTTACAGGGATCTAGATGAAATGCTTTTACCTATCTATATAGGATTAGATCCAAGCATTAACTCTTTAATATCTTAGCCTAATCCAACACCAACATGTTCATCACTATTGTGCCTAACTTATATCAAGCACAAATAGGATTTGTTCAAAACTAGGCCTATTTGACTTAATAATTAAGGCTTTTGGGTTAACCTCTATTTACATGCAATAACATTTAATTTTTAATTAAATTTCTCACCTAAGTAAAACAATTTTACTTCATGTACATATAATTTTACTTCATGTACATATTATTAAATAATTATTAAATAATTATTTAATTTTATAAAAATAATTATTTGGCTCAAAAGCAAAATATCCCTATTTACATCCCTACTACTAGACAAGATCTTGATAAGACATTCTTATCTTTATTAAGACATTTTTATTGGATTTCATAAATCTAAATTATGTCTTTAATAATATCAATTAAACTAATTCAATTAAATCCTCCTCATTATACCTTGTATTTAATTAAGTCATACTTATTTAAAAAATTTTAATCAGCAGATCATCTTATTATGTGTGACCCATTAGGTTCCCAACATGTTAGCAATGAATATAATTAATTTCATTAATTACTTTCATAGATCAAGAGTGGGATTTAACAACCTATCGTAACCAACTAAATGTTGAAGAATTAATATGACCTCGAAGAAACTTTTAGTAACCAATCTAGTAGTGTAATTCAGTCATTTCACAAAATATCTTGAAAAGACCATGAGCATAGTGTAGTGTCTACTTATGGATTAATCCATGTTAGTTGCTGCAACTTATGGTTAACCTTGTGAATATAGACAAACGATTTCTCCTAAATTCATCATGTGTTGACTAACGACTTTATCAAGTTAACCGAAACCAAGAACAAATGAAATATATTTTCGATGTTACTTGGACTGGTGAATCCTCTGTGGATCACCCATCCACCTTCATTTGGTTCATGCCATAGCCAAAACCACCCTACCATAGGCATGCATCTATTATGGATTTGTTCATGATGGAATCAAAGCATGGCACTCCTCACACAATATGACCTACCATTTCAAGTTAGAGGACTAGTTACATGATCAGGATGTGCGAACATTTCCATAGACACTTGATTGACAATACCAAATAGCGTTCTCACAAGGGCCATGTTTAGTGAACTTGCTTCCACAAAACAAGCATGCACATGCCATTTTCCATACATTTCAACCCACGAGATCGGTTGTTTACGTCATAAGTAAGAAGTCACAACATGTGCTAGTTTTTGAGCATTGCTAATACCTCATCTTGGCAATACAATGGCTAGGAACTATTTTAAAAACACGACTTTGAAGCATAAGGATCTCATAAGTGTAACTCATTACAAGTCCTTTACAAAGCCGAATGTGTTTTATGGGCTTCATCTAATTAGTAGTTGTGATTGTTAGTCATTACTAACATGAAAGAAAACCTTCTATCACTAAACTAAGTGATTGATTTGCATCATTAACTAATATATACATCATCCAAACCGATTGACTCTAAGGCATATACTGACATCTCTTACTTTTAATATGCCAATTGCTAATGCATCGAATGTCAAACTCTTTCGATTAGTAATTATGTTTCAATTAAGACAAAACTCTAGCACTATTGTAAGAATATGTTTGTCAAATCACAATGAGACCCCGATTAGAATCATATGGCTAGTTTTTACTTTAACAACTATAAGAATATTTTATTAGCTTGTAAGCTAATGATCCAAATGTAACTCCTTTTCTAGCGTAAAAATAAGGAGTTTGTTTATGACCTTTAGGATATTTAGCTTGTAAGCTAGTAATCCAAATGTAATTCCTTTTCTAGCGTAAAAAAAAGAGTTTGTTTATGACCTTTAGGATATAAACTTACAGTCTTCTCTAGTTGAGAACATTTTTCAAATAATTACATTTTAACATCATGACTATTTATCACTAAGTTAAATCATGATCTTTAACTTTTAAAGAATCATAAAAAACTCCCGCTAAATCCTATATATGTAAATTTAAAGGGTAATTAGATTCAAACACTATTTTTTAATCCTATAAGTTATAGGCCATTCAGTATTCTCAATGCCATTGCATGTGTATGTTTAAGAATAATGTGACCACAGCATAGAACAAATTCTATGTTTAGTGATTTATTCAATAAGGAATAAATCTAAGCTTGGTATTAAATACTAGTAATCATCTTTAGTTGGCATGTGAATGCCAAAACAAACATCTAATGTTTGCGAATAAATCATGATTATGTCATGAAACAATAATAAAAAAGGCAAGCTTTAATCAATATCAATAAAATTACAATTTCTTATGGCCCACCCACTCCTTTCATTTGGGCCTTGCAATATGTCATACATATTTAAGTACCAATTGGTACCATACACCAAGAAAAGTGAATTAATCTCAGTATTTATCTTACATTGAAACTTTTATAAGTTTTCTACTTTTGATCATATCAAAAGATTCCTTCCAATCTTTACTTTATTAATTTAGCTATCCACAATATTGACATATTCTTTTATGATCTCTTTTTTTCTTTCTTCAAAAGAAAGTAAATGGACAATGGATGGATTATGATTCATTTAAGGTGCTCAAGTCTTGAAATATATTCTATCACATGAGGCCTAATTAGGCTACCTTTTGACATCTTGCTTAAGAACAATTCCTTAGGGATGTCGAACGTCTTATTATGATAATTGTTATAGAACAATTATTTAAGGTTTTAGATGATTTCATGAACTTAAATAGCAACTTGTTCATTTTGGAGTTCAGGCAACATACTACCTATCATCACAAGATGGTTTGATCGAGGCCATCAATATAAACTCTATAGAATGCCCTTGACCTAGTGGGCTATTCTCAAATATGCCTTGCAAGTATTATTAAGATAATCTTCATAATATGGGACTAGTCAATAGAGTTTTTCTCATTAAAACTTATTAGCATTATGTATGCAAATTTAATGATAGTCTATTAGCTATGTTATATTTATTTCCATTATGAACCAAAACATTTTATAGCTAATAATTTGCAATTTTAATCACTAAGTAAAGTTTTACAACTTTAATGATTGTACTTGTTATTTTTATTTAGATTATAGCCTTTAACTGTAATCCGAGAAGTTCAAAGTTTGAATTTTTTTTAATGAGCTATAAACCCTTTCACTCTTCTATGACCTTGGGGATAGCCCAACAAACCATGAAAGAACTAATTAGGTAAGTAACTTAGCTTACCAATTGCATCTATAAAAAACTCTTAGATTAGTTAGGTGGCAACTTTTTGCTTGCATTATGTGTATTTCACCTAGCCACCAGCTCGAATGCTATATGGTTTAGTTTGTAAGCATCCAAACAACACAGCATTAATTGAGTAAAACCCATGATTTATAACTCAAGTAGCTTGGACAGCAAGGACCTTAAGGATAGCCTAACACGTCTCTTATAGTCGAAAATAGGGTTTCTTGTTATGAATAATGGAAGGTGACTGATTATGCTTAGGCATGGACTTAATATTTTATGAGGGATTTTTATCATTCAGCTTAGGTTTCATTACTTTGTTTGATTAGTATGCATAGCATTTATTCAATCATATATCACATATATATAAATTCAAAAATAAATCTAGCACATGCAATTTACTAAGATGATTAGGAACTTTATTTATCTAGTTTCCTTAAGCCGTTAGGATACTAGTTGGTCAAATTCCTAGGGATATCAAACAAGGTTTTCATAAGTCTTAATGATGATCTCGTTGGTTCTTTCTTCTAGGCATTATCCTTTTTACAGCTTGGATTTGTATAAATTCTAATCTTATCCTAATCCTAAATCTACAAGTCTTATGTAACTGTTATATATTATTATAAGAAACCTTAAGTTACATTCGAGGGCAATTAGGTGAGAAAATAATTTATAACCCATAATTAAAAGAGAAGGTAGGGTTTGCAAACCCTATTTATAAAATAAATACCAAAAGAAAAATTCAACCGTCCACAACCTAGTCATGCTAAGATTTAGTCCATAATCATCCTCATGCTAGCATAATCATATTATAAGCATCAAATAAATAAGCATAGCAATATCACTTGGTAATCTTGTGTGTCATTTGCATAAATCTCTTCAAACAATTTGAGATGATTTATCAAATTATTTTATTAATTTTGGTTCTTTAATAAAAACATTGTCAATTAAATTCTAACTTTTCGAAAGCTTGTCTTAAATTGGACATTAACTAATTTTATGTTGTTTGTATTAATTAGGATTATCTAAGTTTTAAATAACTTTGTCTTATTTTGGATAAACCATTTAGTATCTCATATTTCTCAAACCATTTAGGAGACTTGTTTCCAAAAACAACATTTTAAGATAATAAATCGGACATTACCTAATTTTTAGGTCATTTATCTTAATTAGGACATTATCTAACTTTTAGATATCTTTGTCTTAATTTGGACAAACTATTTGCTTGTAATATTTCATAAATCATTTAGGAAATTAGTTTCTAATTTTTCAAAATTTTATTAATTGATCTATATTTAATTTAAATAAGAAAAAATTTTTCATACATGACCAATATTTATTATAATCTTATTAGAAGAAATCCAAAAGGAATCAGCATTAATCATTTAAATTCAATAATATCCAATTAAATAATTTAATAGGATGCAATTTCATGTTTATTACATTATCCAATCCATGTCTTAAATATTTTAAGAAATTATTACAATTAGATAATTAAGTGTTTGGTGATAATTAAGAGTTTTCATGGAACTCAATCTCTTAGAGAGGTCCCTAATTTTGCGCTAACTTTGCTAACTATTTAGCAAAATAATTTTTTTTATTTTGGATTATTCTGATCTAATCATATTAGATCTCAAATATTAATAAATCCTAGTTGGATTAAACTTCTTTAATTTCTTGAGGACGTGGCGCAAAACTAGGAGTTTGCTCCATACGTGGCTATCATAAGCCATCCTAGTTCAACTCCATTGCCATTGTCTTTCTCCCACTAAAAGTCTGAAAATAACAACAAATTGCAGCAACTTATTGCTGCCATGGATGCTGCACCAAGGTTCCCAGTGGAAAGACAAAGTGCCACGAGATATCTGTGCACCTAGTGTACCTGATATGGCTCAAAATTTAAATGTTTTCAAATTGAATTTTAAAGAAAATTTCTAGCAAGTATTATTAACAATTCATGACATTTCATGTGGAAAAACATGGAAAAAGTTGCTGCAATAGTTACTAAAAATTTTAGCATAATCAAAACACCAAAATGGAGCTATGTTAGCACTAGTCAACACTAAACTGTTGGCTGATGACTCACCCATCAATTTAATTAGTAAAATCATATTTTAAATTAATTAATATTGAAAATAAACATGAATTAACGTGGATAAAATTGAAAATTAAGTAGAAACAATTTCTAAAATTTTCAACGCATGTAATGGATTAAAACAACATCAAAATAACCTAAAAAGCTAAAGACATCTTAAGACTTTAACCTAAAGTAATTAAAAAATTTTAATTATTTATTTAAGCACTTTAAAATGTGATTAAAGCCCAAAATTCCTTGTTGTCGTGATTTAAAAAATTAACAAAAAATAATTTTTTGAGAATTTTACTAAAACTGAAAGTCATAAATTAACACACAAATCAATAAGATTGATTATTATTAACAATCGGCATGTTGACCACATGTAATCTGCAAACCTTAGGCTCTGATGCCACTTGAAGGGAAGCTTTGGGCTCATGCTTATCAAAAGAAACATAAAATATTTAATCTTAATTAAACATATGTAGTGCAGTTAACAAAGAAATACCTAGATTTTCTCAAGATCTTAGGTAGAAATGTATATGTGGTCGATTTTGGCAGTTTAGATCTGATAGAGATCTTATTTACTCAAAGATAGGCCTGGCAATTCGTGTATTCATGTCATGTTCGTATATTTTACTATGTGATAATCGTATTTAAAGTTTTTTATATTTATATGAATTTTAATATATTTATAATTCATATTATATAGATTTTGTAAATAAATTCATACCATCTTTTATTTTTTTGATTTTATACTTGTCATATTCATGTAATCATGTCAAATATTGGCAGGTCTACTGAAAGGCTCGTAACTTTGAATATATCAATCCTTGCACAATTGTTTTCACTGCTTGGTTACTTCAATCACTCTTTAAGGCCATAAGCAGCACAAACATCCTACCTCTAACAGTGATCTACACAGATGTATGTTGGAGCCTTCATGAAGTCAAGTGGTTCTTCGATGCTAGCTAGAAGGCTTCAGAAGCCTTAAACAAAAGGTAAGAGTAGGAGGCATAAATAAGACTCTTATGCTCGCAAACTATTTGAGTTCAACTCAAAAAAAATTTGAATTCAATTTGATAGTTGTTGAGCCTAACTAGAGCTATTGAGTGAGTTGAGTTCAAGTATCTTGTACTTGATACGAACGGCTTGCGAGATTAATCAAACTTTTTTATTTATAATATATATTTTTAATATTAATTTACTATTTTATCCTTAATATATATACACTTAGAAACCCTAAAACCTAATTTTTTTCATCCTTATTCTAACTAATGCCTCTTTCCTTCCCTTTCTTTTCCAATCCCATAACCCTACTTATGCCTCTTTATATTTTTTCTCAGAATTGTAACTTTTTTCTTTCTTATAAACTAGTTAGGTTTGTAGCTTTTCTTTTACCATTCCATCATTACTGTAAATTATTTATTTACAAGAGTCGAAGATCTCTTTTGTGTTGTCCGAATTCTAAACCTTAGGGATTTTGAACTTGAAGCAAGTTGGGCATATGTGAAAGAGGAATGGTCATAGCAAAAGGACAAACACTGAGATATTTCATCAGTCTTTTGTTAATTGCAGAGTATACCTAGATTTTTGTCTTTGTATAGTTTCTTGGTTGAGAAGTGTTGTTTGCCATGAATATGTTTAATGTTGTTTTTCTTTCTTTCAATTTTGTTGGATGTAGTTTTAGAGTGAAATATATGAAAAAAAAGATTGAGATTTTTACTTTTGTTTTTAAAAATATTTAGTGTTTTTTGTTCATTGAAATAATAAGATTGATTCTTTTGTAAGGCCTTTTATTTTAGTTTTATCATTATATGATTTTAGGGAAAATCATATTTATTAAATTTAATTCATATAACAATTTATATATGAATAAGTTTAATTTGAGCTTGACCTTGAACTTGAATTTAGTATGTAAATCGAGTTAACGAGTCGAAGACTTCGATTTTATCTAAAGTCAAGCTAGTGCCTGAAAACTAATATTCGATTAAGCTCTAGTCGAGTTTCAAGCCACAAGGTTTGAATTGAGCTCGAGTTTCTCAGTATTCGAGCTTTGCTCAACTTGATTATAATCGTAGTAGGATGCAGTTGCTTTCAGTCTCACATAATTGAGAGTAGTTCTAAGAAGCTACAGATAGTTGCAAGGATGTGATATAGGGTTACATGGAGGCTGTAAGGATGTGGCAAATGTAGTATTTTGCCTTCTATGGGTGACGACTACTTTCTCTCATTCTAGAAAATAATTTTTCTCACTTTTTTTGGAGCAAGAATGATTCTAGATCATCAAACATGAAAGTGGAGCATAAAGCTTTAAGGAGAACTATGGTTTGTGCCAATCTAACTTAAAGATTTGGAAGAAATGACGCTAGGGTTTTATGAGACCCTAAAATTATATTAGTCACCTAAAAACTCTTATAAATGTACATTTATACAACTAAAATTAGGTTAGGTTTCACTAATGGGTCAGCCAAGGTTATTCTTACCAATCCCAATGGGTGGCACCATCTTTAGTGTTTCCATAAGGATCTAGGTAAAGCTCTTTTACCTTGTCCATATAGGACTAGGCTTAAGCATTAATTATTTAATATCTTCGTTTAATCCAACAACAGTAGGGCCCACTAGTATTGTGCCTAACTCATATCAAGTCCAAATAGGATTTGTTCAAAACAAGGCCTATTTGACTTAATAATTAGGGCTTTGGGACCAATCTCTGTTTACATATAAGAACATTTAATTTTCAATTAAATTTCTCACCTAAATAGCACAATTTTACTCTATGTAGATATTATTAAATAATTATCAAATAATTATTTTATTTGCCAAAAATAATTATCCAGCTCAAAACGAAGATATAGATATGATCTTAATAAGACATTCTTATCTTTACTGCCACATTAAGATATCTCTTATTAGATCTCACAAATCTAATTTATGTCTTTGATAATACTTAATTGAACTAATTTAATTAAGTTTTCTTTAATTAAATCATACTTAATTAAATATCAGTTTAATCTAATAGATATTCCTATTATGTGTGCATTATTAGATTTCTAACATATTGGCAATAAATATAATTATTCTCATTGATTTCATTCATAAAACAAGAGCAGGATCTAGCAACCCATCATGAGCACCCAAATGTTAAAGAGTTAATATGACGTCGAAGAAAACTTTTAGTAACCAGCTTTGTAGTGTAAGTTCGATCCTTTCACCAACTATCCCAGAAAGACCATGAGCATGGTGTAGTGTCTACTAATGTATCAATCCATACTAGTTTCTACAACTTATCGTTAACCTCATGAATTCAGAGAAATAATTTCTCCTAAAGTCATCATGTGTCAGCCTATGACTTTATCAAGTTACCCAAAGCCAAGAACAAATGTGATATATCTTCAAAGTCACTTAGAGCAGTGAATCCTCTCTAGATCACTCATCTACCTTCATATAGTTCACGCTACACCCAAAACCTCTCTGGATCACTCATCTAGCATAGGCATCCCTTTATTGAGGATCCGTTCACAATGGAATCAAAGCATGACCTCCCCATGTAGGATGACCTGGCATCTCAAGTTAGAGGGCTAGTTACATAACTAGCACATGAGAACATTTCTATAGACACTGAGTGACAATACCAAATGGAGTTCTCACACGGGTCATGTTTAATGAACTTGTTTTCATAAAACAAGCACCCATATGCCATCCCAAGTATCTCATACACTTCAACCTATGAAATCTATTGCTTACTTCACAAATAAGAAGGCATACCATGTGCTAGTCTTCGAGCATTGCCAATGCCCCGTCTTGGTAATAAAACCACTAGGAACTATTTTAGGAACATGACTTTAATGCATAAGGATCACATAATTGTAAGTCATTACAATTCCTTTGCAAGACCAAATGAGTTCCATGAGCGTCATCCAATTAGTAGTTCATGATTACCAATCATACTACTAACATGAAGGAAAACCTTGTATTAATAAACTAAGTAATTGGTTTGTATTATTAACTGATATATATCTCATCCAAACTAATTGGCTCTAAGACATATACTAATAATTAAAGTACATAATCCAACAAATTATATAA
>JBBYHM010400293.1:0-13340 GCA_038381775.1 Adansonia rubrostipa | reverse complement strand
ATAAAAACCTTTCACATTCTGCCAGGTACTCTAGTAGGATGTGAAAGACATTTTGGTTTTTTAGAACCTTTTATGTCCTTTTGGTTTTTTGTTGGGGTATAAAAAAGAATAATAAAAACTTTCATGTCCCATTGGTTTTCCAATGTGAGTGTGCAAGATGTTTCGATTTTTAAAATGCGAAACCTCGATTTTCTCTCATGGAATAATGAAATCTTATTTTAGCAATATGAGAATTGTAATTAAATACCATATATTAAATCTGGATAAAAATTAAAGTTCCAATTAACAATACGAGGGTTGATCCTTACTTATGGCTGTAACCGACTCTTGAACCCTTAAAAACAATCTCTGGTACTTTGTAGACCACAAAATTTATCTTTAGGGTTTTGTGACCCTTAAAGCATTAATTTCGATAGGTGACTAATCTCACCTGGCCAAAATAAATTGGTGGTAATTCCAAACAAATGGTTATTTCAGGATAACTATTTAGGATTATGATGGGCGAATGATTCATCTTAACTACTGAGTCCCTAGAAATAAGAGAATATTAATATCGATATGGCCTAAAAAAGAGAATAAATAGTTTTGAAATAATGATACATCACCACTTATATAATTAAGGGCCGTTTAAGTCGAGCTTGGTCAGGATTCGCATCCAGGCCACATTATGACAACTTGGTGACTCCGCTAGGGACCTAATTTTTTTTAGAGTCAGGCTTAAAATTAATCATGTGTTCATTAAATTTTAATTAATCTAGTTTCAATTAGTATTTAGTTTCAATTCCCATTTTGGAAAATTTTTATTTATGACTTATTTTATTTTTAAGTCAATGTTTGTGTATTTTCTTTTTATTTTAAAAAAGGGTATCCTTATCCTTTCACACACACTGTGCACATCTACAATAGTTTCACTTTTGTCTAATGCGAGAGGGACATAAGTACCTAATAATTTAGGACGAGGTGAAGTAGCTCTACCTTCTAAGGTGTTAGCCTCTATTTGGGCCAGTGAAAAGCCTATCGAATGTAAATTACTACACCTACCTGAGGTGTTAGCCTCGTTACGAGCATGGAAGATACTCCCACTCGAATTAAACCTTTTCCCAGATAAGTCTACTATGGATAGGGAGAAGGTACCTTATTAGTCCATTTTGGACTAGGGGCAATTCGAGAACTAACTTAGAGGTCTGACCGAAACCTCATATAGTGAATCTTGGTAGCTCCCTAGTTAGTACCATACCCTTATTGTAGGTGTCACCAAGGTTAGGGACATACAAAGGGATATGCATACCTTTTTCTTTCTTTATTCCCCTACTTTGTTTCAATTACATCTTTGTGATATTATTTATTGCTATGTTTTATTATTTGGAATATTTATTTCATGGATACTAACTTGTTGCTTTTTTTTTCTTGTCCTTCTTATGCATCATTCATTTGCATCATAGGTGTTTGCTTTAGGCCTAATTTCATATCCAGCTAATTTCTATTTGATTTAATGGTGAAGCGAGCAAAAGTGGTGGTTGTTTCTAAAACTTTTGAAGACGTCTACATAAAGTTTGAACTAAATTAGAGAAAATGGGGGGACTGCATACTCGAGGACTTTGTTTCGAGACTACCGAAGATCACGCGCTTGGATCTTAGACAAACTAATATTTTTGAATTGGTACATATATGAGAAGGATGGGATAAAGCCAAGCAAACCCAGTTTAGAGCAAAATATGGACATATGGCCGTGTTGTTAAAGATACAAAGTTACCAGAGCAAGAGCAAGGAGAATGGCTGAAGACCATATCACAAGATTGAAACGACTCGAGGAAAGCCACAGGCAGGCTCAAGAGGCCATGTTGAAAAGATAGGATAAACTTCAAGCTCATATCGCATAGATGATGGAGCTAATACTAGCTAGAAGACTAACTTGCCCCATACAGGAAACAAATACTGATGCTCCCATTGAAGGATCTGAAGGGCACCAGTTGAAGAATTAGGCACCAACCCACCACCAGCCAATGCCTAGAATGTACAACATAGGGCCCGGACAGCTACTCCTCCACCAGTCATCATCATAAACCCTGAGGCCATACCTCAAGAAATGACTATGTGAGCTATTCCTATCCGAGAGGAATATATAGAAGTAGGCATCGATGAAGAAGAGAACATTAAGCAAAAGGCCAAAGAAGTAGTTGAGTTCAAAAAAGAAAAGGCAAAACTACTACTCCTTGAAAGAAGATTAAAAGCCATAAAAAGGGTCAAATTATATAGCATTATGGAAATTGAAGACCTCAGCTTAGTCCTAATTCCTGTTCTCCCCTCAAATTTAAGATGCTAGAGTTAGAGAAGTATAAAAGCACTACATCCCTGCAGGCACAAATCAAAATGTTCGTTAGAAAAATGGTAGGCTACTCATAAGATGATAAACTCTTGATCCACTATTTTTATAAAAGCCTATCAGGATCAGCATTGGGATGGTACAATGATTTGAATCATACCCAAATTAAATGTTGGGCTGACTTAGCAAGTGTTTTTCTCTAGTAATACAAACATATGATTGAGTGGGCTCCAGATCGTTTGAACCTTCAAAATTTAAAGAAGAAGTCAACTAAATCCTTCAAAGAATATGCCCAACGATGAGGGACTTAGCCTCCTAAGTCCAACTGCCCTTGACGAAGAAGGAAACAACAATGTTATTTCTCAATACTTTGCGTCTACCCTATTACGACAAACTGGTAGGAAATACGATAATGAATTTCTCTGATCTTGTAATCTTTGAAGAAATGATTGAATCAGCCATTAAGGCCAAGAAGCTTACATTATGAGAGTCCTTTAATGTAAAGAAGACAGGACAAGCAAAGAAAAAGGATGAAACACCATCAGTCGATTATGTGAGCCAACCATACCACCCAGGACCTCACCTCATTATCAAAATCCAAGACAGATGCCCTAAAACACTTATCCATACAACACACCTTGAGCACCCGTTTCAATAATAGTCCAAGCTACCATTCCAAATTCACTTCCCCAAAATTGCCAAGACTCAACACCAAAATGTTACCCCACACTAAAACACAACCCCAAAGAACTAATCAAACCAGACCCTATTTTGTCCCTCTTCCTTATTTATATAAGGAAATGTTCAACAAACTTTTAGAAGCAAGGCTAGTAATGCCAACTTTCACCAAATAGTATGAAGGCAGTTATCCCAGCTGGTATGACCAAAACCTACACTGTGAATACCATGCATTATCGGGTCATTCGATTAAAAGCTGTCAACCTGTTAAGCACAAAGTTTAAAGCCTTCTTAATAGAGGCACCTTCAAGTTTGATAATGCGCCAGCTTCCAGTATGGTAGCAAATCCTTTGTTAGATCATTATGAGCCCAGAGTCAATGTCATCAGCATTAAAAATAGGCAATAGAGGAAGCTAAATATGGAAGAGGTCAAAACACCCTTGGAGAAAGTATGAATAGTTTTAACCAAAGCTGAAATCCTTAGTCAGAATCGAGAAAGCATTGAAGGATAATTTGACGATGGTTCAATTTCTGTAAGTATCACCTAACTTTGGGGCATACCTTAAAGAGTTGCCCAAATTTTTTAGCATTGATTCAAGGGATGATGAATAATGGTGAGATCGAGTTTTTAAAACAGACTAAAGCAGAAGCTGAAAAATTAGTCAATATGGTAGGGGAAGGATCGTCACAACCCCATACGGTATCGAATGCCCTCTCATTATTTGTTGCAACCAGACCACACCTCCAAAGGTAGATATTATCCCTAGACTGATTATTAGGGCACCAGTGTCGTTCCCTTATCAAGGTAGTAAACAGGTGCCGTGGAAGTATGATGGTAGGGTGGGTTACCACTCCAAAAACTATTACTACCCAATTGGTATTGGTTGATATCATAGGAGTCAGCCATGTTACAAAAAATGAGCATGTATACGATGGAAAAACCAGTGAAGTCTGTACGAAGGTGAAATCAAAGGCACAAACATCTAGGAAGGCAATGGTTATTTGGATGTCCCAAAAGAAAAATAAGAACCAGTAAAAGAAAATAAGGTAGTCAAATTTCTAAGGTATATCAAGCACAGCAAATACAATGTCGTGGAGTAATTAAGGCAATAACTAGCAAAGATTTCCTTTCTAACTCTATTGCTCAGTTCTAAATTTAATCAAAATGCTTTGCTAAAAGTACTAAATCAGGCCTATGTCCCCAGGACATTTTTGTCAACAAACTTGACCACCTGGTTAACAATATTGTCACTGACAAGTTTATCTCATTTAGTGAGGAAGAAATTCCACCAGAAGGTAATACTTCACCAAAAGCCCTTCACATCATAACTCGATGCAAAGGGACTATACTACCTAAGGTCCTTATCAATAATGGCTCTGCTCTAAATGTTATGCCATGGAGTACACTATCCCATTTGCCTGTAGATGTTAGCCAAATCAAACAAAGTGATTGTCAGGGCTTTTGATGGAATAAGGAGGGACATCAAAGGAACTCTTTCAGTTACTCTAGAAATTGGTCCTTGCCCATTTGAAATCAAGTTCCACATTATGGATATCACTCCAGCATACAATTATTTGTTAGGGCAACCATAGATTCACCTCATCAGGGTCATTCCATCATCCTTACATCAAAAAGTCAAGTTTATAATGGATGAAAGATTGGTGAGTCTATTTGGGGAAGAAAACATAGTTGTTATGACATTTACAGAGGCTTCTTACATTGACACAAATGCTGAAATTGATGAATGCTCTTTTAAAGTTTTTGAGATTATCAACGCAACCTTTATATCAGAAGGGTCAATCATACCTAAACTAAGGCTATCCAAAAGCATGCATATGGGCCTCAACTTGACAGTAGGGAAAAGAGCTTTAGCCGAGAAAGGATTCAAAAGATGTTTGCAAGGAATCAACCATGCCATTAATGTCAATGGTAAGAAAGACAAATATGGATTAGGTTTCAAGCTAAAAAGAGCTTAGAAAAAGAAGTTCAAAAAAAGAATAAGAGGAAAGCAGCCATCCCTCGGTGTTGGCCAATAGTCAGGCCAAAAATCAACTCCCGACCCCTCATTGGAGGAAATTTTCTGCTATGGAGGAGCTAATATAGGAAATAGAGATAAAAAACTAGGAACATTATTTTGGTGATCAATGAAGCATTCGAAGAGCATCATGTGGCTGCCATTGGAAAAGATGATAAAGAGTTAACTTAGGATTATGGGATTCACCCATGATCCCTAGATATATTTTAAGGAATTGGATATATGCTACGAGAAGCATAATGTCTACGCCAATCCCAAAGTAATAACTAAGAAATGAACTTTGTCATCTATAAATCTTTTTGTAAAAACTCATAATGTTAATTTATCATCAGTAAAAATGAAATGCACCTAATCTTTCCTTATATAATCTTTTTTGGCTCTTTTTCTTTCTTACATCTATTTCTTTTATGTTTTCTTATCTCAACATCTCTTTTCCTTTTTGCATCCATACCCCATTCATATCCCATATTCTTTTGCCCATTTCTTCCTTGCTTTTGCCTTTATCGAGAAATAGATAATTCTGATCAGGATTCAGAGGTTAATTTTAAATAGGCTATATGCTCGAACGAGGTCGATCTTGAAGAAGATGTTGATGATCATATCTTGCCTCCTGATTTGTTAAAAATAATTAAATGAGAAGATAAGCATATAATACCCCATAAAAAGTCCATTGAGATTATCAATTTGAGGAAAGATGAAAATGATAAGGAGATCAGAATAGGAACTGCCATAAAGGCTTCCACCTAAGAAGATCTGATAAGTTTGCTGCATGAATTCTGAGACATCATTGCGTAGTCTTATCAAGACATGCTAGGATTGGATGTGAAGATTATAGTTCATAAATTACCCTTGAAGCTAGAATACAAATAAGTTCCATATAAGGAGAATGAAACTGAATATGCTTTTAAAGATAAAAGAAGAGGTTAAGAAATAGTTTGAATATGGATTTTTAAAGGTGGCAAAATATCTGGAGTGGGTTACAAATATTTCCCTGGTTCCTAAGAAAAATGAAAGAGTTAGAATGTGTGTAGACTACTGGGACCTCAATCAAGCAAGCACAAAAAACAACTTTTGCCTCCCTCATATAGACACCCTAGTTGATAATATTGTGAAGAACTATTTATTTTCCTTCATGGATGGATTTTTGGGGTATAACCAAATTAAAATGGCTTCAGAGGATATGGAGAAGACCATATTTGTCACAATGTGAAGAACATTTTTTTACAAGGTAATGCCATTTGGATCGAAGAATGTAGGAGCAATTTACCAAAGGGTGATGGTCACCTTATTCCATGACATAATAAATAAGGAAATTAAAGTGTACGTTGATGACATGATTGCTAACTCCCTTCAAGAAGAAAGTCATGTAACAAACTTGAGAAAGTTGTTTGAAAGGCTAAAAAAATATCGATTAAAGTTAAACCTAGCAAAATGTACATTCGGAGCCAAGTCTAGAAAATTATTGGGTTTTGTTGTAAGCAAAAGAGGAATTAAAGTTCAGCTAGATAAAATCAAAGCTATACAAGAGTTGCCATCCCCATGCACGCCAAAAGAAATGAAAAGTTTCTTAGGAAGATTGAATTACATCGCTAGATTCATATTTCAACTCCCGAATAAGTATGATATGATTTTTCAGCTTTTGCAAAAGCAAAATCCTAGTGAGTAGGATAATGAATGCCCAATGCTTTAGAAAAAGTTAAGCAATATCTCTTAATCCATCGGTATTGGCACCGCCTGCTTTAGGATGATCTTTGATCATGTATTTGTCAGTGTTCAAAACATCCATGGGCTATGTGTTGGGGTAGCATGATGAGATTGGAAAGAAGGAGTGGGCAATCTATTACCTCGGTAAGAAACTTTTGCATTACAAGGTAAATTATTCCCATATAGAGAAGATATGTTATGCTCTAGTTTGGATAGCAAAAAGGCTCCGACAGTACATGTTGTATCATGTTACATGGCTTATCACCAAAATGGACCCAATCAAATATTTTTTCAAAGTGCCAACTTTATTAAAAAGGATAGCTAGGTGGCAAGTTCTACTATCTGAATATGATATCATTTATGTAAGCCAAAAGGCAATCAAAGAAAGTGCTATTGCTGAATTCTTAGCAAGTTGGGTGCTTGACAATTATCAGCCATTGGATTTTAAATTCCCTGACGAGGACTTGATGAATATTATGGTTGAAGAAGAAGAAAAAGAGTCATCGAAAGGATCTACATGGAAAATGTATTTTGATAGAGCATCAAATGCATTGGGCCATGGAATCGGTGCAATTTTAATATCTTAAAAGGGGGATTATTACCCTTTTATAGCCCGGATAATTTTTAATTACACCAACAATATGACGGAATATGAGGCATGTATTATGGGGCTTCAAAAAGCATTAGAAAAGAAGGCTTAAGTATTGAAAGTCTATAGAGATTCAGCGTTGGTAATTTGCCAACTGCCTAGAGAATGGGAATGGGGAGACCCAAGGTTGCAGCACTATAAAAAATTGATCCTAGAATTACTAGAGGAATTCAAAGAAGTAGGCTTCTTTCATCTGTTCTGTGATGGCAATCAAATGGCAGAATGCCCTAGCCACCTTGGCTTCGATGTTCAAAGTAAACAAGGGGCAGGAGATGACAACCATTGAGATAAGTATTTATGAATTCCCTGCATACTGCCATAACATTGAGATTATGGCAGATGATCTTCCATGGTATCACGATATCAAAAATTATTTGAAGGACAGAGTATATCCACTAAATGCCTCAAAAACTGATAAGAGAACCTTAAGAAGGCTGGCACTAAATTTTGTCTTCGATAGAGAGATTTTGTATAAGAAAAGTTTCCACCAAACATTGTTAAGGTGTGTTTATGCTTTATAAGCAAAGAAAATAATAGAAGAAGTACATAAAGGGGTTTATAGGATTCAAGCCAACAGACCTAAGATGGCAAAACAAATCATGAGATTGGTCTACTTCTGGATGAATATGAAGAGTGACTGTATCAAGTACAGTCGAAAGTGCCATAAGTGTCAAATCTATGCTGACAAGATTCATTCCCACCTCACCGTTACATGTCATGATTATGCCATGGCCTTTTTTTATATAGGGTATGGATGTCGTCGGACTTATTACTCTTGTAGCATTGAACTGACATCATTTCATCTTGGTGGCCAATGATTATTTCACAACATAAGTGGAAGTTAATTTTTTTGCAAACGTCATAAGATTAACGGTGATTAAATTTCTAAAGCCCAATATCATTGGTATATTCAGGGTCTCTGAAAGAATTATAATGGATAATGGCTCCAACTTGAATAATAAATTGATGATGAAGGTATGTATCCAGCTCATAATCTTTCATCACAATTCGGTCACATATTATTCGAAAATGAATGGGGCCATAAAAGCTGCCAACAAAAATAATAAGAAAATTGTAGGGAAAATGGTGAAAACTTATGAAGATTGGCATGAGAAGCTTCCATTCACTCTCCTTGCTTATTAAACCTTAGTATGGACCTTGACTAGGGTAATCCCTTACTCCTTGGTGTATGGCACGAAGGCAGTACTACCAATTGAAGTCGAGATCCCATTACTTCGAATATTATTGGAGACCAAATTAGAAGAAGCTGAATGGGCACGAGATCACTATAAACAATTGAACTTTATTGAAGAAAAGAGGTTGGAAGTAATCCAGCATGGGCAAATGTACCAGAAAAGGATGATGAAGGCCCATGATAAAAAGATTCATCCAAGACAACTTCATAAAGGAGAACTGGTACTGAAGAAAATCTTTCTGATACAAAAAGATCCACGAAGCAAATGGGCACCTAATTGCGAAAGGCCCTATGTGGTTCACAAGGCATTCTTAGAGGCACATTAATCCTTTCCGAAAGGGATAGAGATATCTTACCAAACCCCATCAATGCAAAAAGTGCAAAGAATACTACGCTTAAAAGAAACCAAAAAAATAAAGAAATGAAAAATAAACAAAAAATAAAAAAAGAAGAAAACTAAAATCAAACGAAAACCCAAACAGGGCATTCGATTAAAGGAGATATAAAGGGGATGCTTTAAGTTAAAAACTCGAAAGGGTGGCTCAAGAAAAAAAAGAAATGATCAAATCATAGGCATGATATGATCAAATACATTTCTAAAAGATGGATCCATGCAGAAGCAGATATTCCATTAAAAGAAATCTTTGAAGATCTGAATTCAATTGTCTAGGCCTTTTCTTTGACATTTAACATTATCTTTATGAATCTCTTCTTAGCCATTTTATGATTATTTTTGTAAAAGAACCAATATTATATATTTTTTCCTTGAAATGCAACCTCTATTAGACTATCTTTTTATAATGTTAACATTTTGCTAAATGATAATTAACGACTTAAAGAAATAAAGATTGATTAAAATTGATAACAAACTAATTTCTTTAAGTTACTTTGGAATGACGCCAAAATATTATGAAAATCTCGATTCATGTCTTAATTCCTTTGAATGTTCTAGGAAGCGTTAAGAGTGGATAACTAACTGTCATAGATAGAATTCTAACGAAGAAGGAAACTAGTCTCTTAAAAGATATTCATCATTTTGTTTTAGCTGACGAGGGAGTTGATGGAAACGTTAGGTCCTTGTTACATTCTGAAAACCATAAATGGATCGAAAAAGGGCATCCCCTACACATTTCAAATCATATTCCTTTTCCTTAACCATTAGATGGTATTGATGCATAGCAAAGTCTTATTTTCTCTTGGGGTAGGGACATCACCCATATTTCCAATAATATCCATTTTCCTTAACCACTAAATGGTATTGATGCATCACAAAGTTCTATTTTCTCTCAAGGTAGGGACATCACCCCTATTTTTGATCATATCCCTTTTCCTCAACCACTAAATGGTATTGATGCATCATAAAGTCCTACTTTTTCTCAGGGCAGGGACATCGCCCATATTTCTAATCATATCCCTTTTCCTAAACCACTAGATGATATTAATGCATCACAAAGTCCTGCTTTCTTTTAAGGCATGGATATCACCTACATTTCCAATCATATCTCTTTTTCTTAACCACTAGATGGTATGGATGCATCATAAAGTTTTATTTTCTCTTGAGGTAAGGACATCACCCATATTTCCAATTATATCCCTTTTCCTCAACCACTAGATGGTATTGATGCACTACATGATCTCAAGGGGCATCCCCTACACATTCCTAATCATGCCATTCTCTTTTAGTCACTAGATAACATGGTGCATCATAATCCAAATTTCTCAGAGGGCAAGAACAATTATTTTTGTAAAGACAACGTTAGATTCAAGACTAGCCCCCTTACTGCCAAAAAGATTCTCTACACTTTCTAAAGATGTTTTCAAGCTTTTGAAGTAGGTTGAATCATAATTTAAAAAAAATAAATGAAAAATATAAAAATGAGGAATAAATCCAATCATGAAAATTTATGCACATTCATCATGCATCCACATTCATAATTATATAATTCACAGGTTTAAAGCAATGAAGCAAGAAAAAAAACTATCAAAATGGATACTACTTCAAAATCAAAATGTAAGTCAAGCTTTCCTTAAAGATTTCAAATATTAGATTGCTTCAACCTTATTAAAGCTTATCTCTAATCGACTATACTCGATCGAATTCTTACTTACTTGGCTGTACTCGATCAAGTCTTGCTATATTTTACTTGGTCAAACTTCCTTTCACTTTTGTTTGACGTAATGGTTTAGCCCTGGTCAAACTCTCTTTTCATTTCATTTGATGTGATGGTTCAGCCCTGGTTAAACTTTCTTTTCATTTTGTTTGATGTGATGGTTTAGCCCTAGTCATACTTCTTTTCACCTCTATTTGACATGATGGTTTAGCCCTGGTCAAACTCTTTTTTCATTTCGTTTGATGTGATAGTTTAGCCTTAGTTAAACTTTCCTTTTATTTTTATTTGACGTGATGGTTTAGCCCTATTCAAACTATCTTTTCCTTTCATTCCACATGATGGTTTAGCCCTGGTTAAACTTTGTCTTGATTTTGTTTGACGTGATCGTTTAGCCTCAGTTAAACTTTTTTTCACCTTCGTTTGACGTGATGGTTTAGCCCTAGTCAAACTTTTTTCACCTTTATTTGATGTGATGGTTTAGCCTTAGTTAAACTCTTATTTTTATTTTATTTGACTTGATGGTTTAACCCTAGTTAAACTTTTTTTCACCTCTATTTGACGTGATGGTTTAGTCCTGGTCAAACTTCTTTTCACCTCTATTTGACATGATGTTTACCCCTAGTCAAACTTCTTTTTTATATCGTTTGACGTGACAGTTTAGCCCTAGTCAAAATTTCTTTTCATTTTGTTTGACATGATGGTCTAGCCCTGGTCAAACTTCTTTTCACCTCCGTTTAACATGATGGTTTAGCCCTGGTCAAACTTCTTTTCACCTTTTTTGACATGATGGTTTAGCCCTACTCAAACTCTCTTTGTATTTTGTTTGACGTGATGGTTTAGCCTTGGTCAAACATTCTTTTTATTTCATTTGACGTGATGGTCTAGCCCTGGTCAAATTTTTTTCATCTTTATTTAACATGAGGGTTTAGCCTTGGTCAAACTCTTTTTTCATTTTGTTTGACGTGATGGTTTAGCCTCGGTCAAACTTTTCTTTCACTTTCATTTGACATGATGGTTTAACCCGGTCAAACTTTTTTTTTGTTTGATGTGATGGTTTAGCCTTAGTCAAACTTTATTTCACCTCTGTTTGATGTAATGGTTTAGCCTTGCTTAAGCTTCCTTTTCATTTCATTTAATGTGATGGTTTAACCATGGTCAAACCCCCTTTTTCTTTTGTTTGATGTGATGGTTTAGCTCTAATTAAACTTTCCTATCACTTTCATTTAACGTGATCAAACTTTCTTTCACTTTCATTTGACGTGATGGTTTAGCCCTGGTCAAACTTTTTTTTCACTTTTATTGGACTTGCTGGTTTAGCCCTAGTCAAACTTTTTTTTCCTTTTGTTTGACGTGATGATTTTACCCTGGTCAAATTTTTTCACCTCCGTTTAACGTGATGGTTTAGCCTTGGGCAAACACCTTTTTCATTTCATTTGATGTAATGGTTTAGCCCTGGTCAAACTTTCTTTCACTATTGTTTAACATAATGGTTTTGCCCTGGTCAAACTCCTTTTTGTATCTCGTTTGACATAATGGTTCAGCCCTGGTCAAACTTGTTACGTTTAACCTTAGGTATTACCTTTGTATCCTTTGTTTACTCGTCGGCTTAGTCTTGGGTAACTCCTTTAATTTGTTGACCTGACTGCTTGGTCTCAATCAATTTGTCTTACTGGTTGGTTTGTGTATTTTTGCCTCGACCAACTCATTTTCAATATTAACTTCATCGTAGGTTGAAAGTTCCCCTTCTAATCAGTAAGCTCTAATATATATGTTCATATCTCATTTTTCTTGTACTTTATGGCCTAGGCGAATTGTGTCTATTTGGTCTTTGTCCTATTATTAATTCTCAGCGATAGACAAATAAAGGTAGCTGTAGACATTTAATTTTATCTGGGCTATCTGTCCCCGAAAGTCTCAAGTATCCATGAATGGAAATGTAGTGGCCACTTTGATGAAGGTCAACTTCCACCAAAGCTGTTTCACATTTTTGTAATTTTAATCAGTCATATGTAAATAATTGTATATACACATAATGAAAAAATCTATTTTCTCGAGTAAAAAGGATGAATCCACAAAGGAAAAATTTTTGTTTTTGAAAAAGTTCTTAACAAATTTTAGAAATTACGTTTGCGGATGATCTCACGGTTAATTTTTCTATTTTTAAGATTTTCCTGAGATTTTTTTAACAAACTTAGGAAATTGGTGGTCGGATATTTTTACCGACACCGATGTGGTTTTATGCCAATTCTCACCTCAAAAAATCATAAATATTCAAGAAAAAATATGTATTGGCACTTTCTACCATAAAGTGTCAAACTGTAATTTTTATAAATTAATTTTGAATTTTGCAATCTTACGAGTATCATGCTCATGAATTTTACTTTTGGTTCTTGTTGATCTATTTTTAAAAATTTTACAAGTTCATTTTCTTCACCTTAGAAATTAATGTTTTGAATAATATGTGGTCTTGAATTTGTTTTACTTCAGTATCAATGAAATTCTATAATTTTTTCGGTATTAAAATACAGGTTTTTCTTTACTCGTAAAAATTTTGGTGGAATCTTCTTGAGTTTCAAACATCAAAATTCATTCAATATTATTGTTTGATTCACATTAAATTAGTTTTGGAAAATTCATTTATTTT